>JAWNNH010000350.1:0-31797 GCA_035043045.1 Hirtodrosophila alboralis
TAAATTTCTTAGTTTAATTAATATTTTGAAACAAAACAGCCGATTGTAGTGGCAGCCCTGTGTGATGATCGGTCAATACTACTCGCTTGGGGCATCGATAGTATACATGCTAGCATCGATATAAATAACATGGTTGCAACGCGTAGGGAACTTATCGATAATCATTTTAAAGTTACGTCGCGTCGGCGCGGTCGCCCCACAGAACAGCGCAGTTGTTTATTTTTAGTTAAACTAGCATTTAACAATTGCTTGCGTATATGCATGCCCAACTGCATTGTTTACCACAAGCTGCCATTTATTTTTAGTCCTATAAAGTACGTCGTTTGCTTGCGTTGCTACGACTAGTGCACTTGCAGTTCCAGGAATAAGCAAACGAATCACCGCCTGTTGCTTCTGTGTTTGTGTGCGGTGTGTGTGTTTTGTGTTTTGTGCGTTTGTATGCATGACACAGCTGAGCCTCTGAATTTGTTTATAAATTATATATATAGTTTACTTTTATGCTTCTGCCTCGCAGAACAGTATGCAAATGCTGAACAAGCCGGTCGCCTCGTTGTCGTCGTCGTCGTTGAGCGTGCGCGCCGCGTAAACGAAAGTGATTTGTTGTTATTATTACGAATCGGTTATCGGTCATTGCTTCAATTGCTTAATCAACGGCACTTGTGGTAAGTTTGGCACAGTTATTGCGCTCTCCCTCTCTTTTTCTCTTTCTTCAATTTTTTGTTGGCTTTGCCCTTTGCACCCATTTCTTCGCCCGCCTCCTTTCCCTTTCGTCAGTCAGCTCGAATTTCATTGCAGCTTGAAAATATTTTTGATTCCCTTTGTTCTCTTGTTCTTTCTATTTGTGCTTTATCAGCATAATTGTCTGGTGAGCCGCGCTCAATGCAAAAAAACCTATACTAGATTTTACAGTTGCTGCCACTGCGTTTGCTGATAAGACATGCTAAGACGCATTACCCCTTTCTACAATCGCTTACCCGGCTGTTAATCCAATAAGAATATGCGCGCCAATCAGACAAAGTTTTGTCACTTGCCTTCAAGGTTTGTTTGTTTTTTTTTTCATTCTTTGCAAGCTGCAAACTCGTTTTTAATTTTGTTTTGTTGAAATTCTTTGAAAGGTCGTCGCAGCGTCAAACACCAACGCAGTTAATACAACAACACCTCGCCCCCGCTAAACCAAAAGAAGAAATAAAAAGCACAACTAAATAAGAAAAAATTGCAATAATAAACAGAAAGCAGAAAACCCAAAACATTTGTAAGAATAATATGAAAACTAAAAACGCAGCCATTTGCGTGGCGAAATTCAAAGTCGTTGTCTGAATCTTAATATCTCCTGTTTGTGTGTATGTGTGTCTGTGTGTGTGCCATGGCCATGGCCACGCCCGCCGCTTGCCGAAACATGTTGAGTCTTGTCTGCTGCTGTTGCTGCTGCGAACCAAGTCCAGTCGCAGTCGCAGTCGCCGTCGTAGTCGCGATCTTCGTCTCCGTTCCATGCCCAGGCCTCGGGCTAAGATTTATGTATGCGCTGTCGCCGTTGCGATCCTTTGCGGCGTTTATTTTACCTATACCCTGTAGTTTTTTTTTGCGAGTAAAGCGTGAATGGAGAATACTAGAAAGCGGCAAAATGTTGTTAAGCTAGCTATACTATCAATAGGGAAAATTTTATAGATGTGCTTAGAGTAAGAAAAGAAAAAAAAAACCATAAGTATGTATATATACCAATATATATATATATATATATGTATATATATATAAGTATTTCTGAACTATTCGATAAGAGCAATTTTCAGCTTTTTAAAAACTGTAGTCTTTTTTCTAATTTGCGTTGAAAAAATTTATTATACGATAAGTATGAGTCAACTTCCAAAAATTCGTCTCTTTTTTTAATAATTAGGTTAAAAAATCGATTGTTCCTTGTCTCAAACACAAAATTAATTTCTCAACACTTCATAAAAATAGTCTATTAAATAAATTCGATTTTATATAATTTTGTTCAGAGAAAAAATATTAAAGATTTCCTTGAAAAAGTCTTTTTGAATAACAATCAGAAAAGGTAATTTTTAAGATCATCCTGTGACATTGACCATAACAAAGATATTCAGTAAATAATACAGTTTATCTGAAAAATAAAGTTATAAGACTCGACTTACTGTAAAATTCAAAAAAAAAATATATATATGCATATATATGACTTTGCAGCTTCTAACAATATATGAACGTGATCTTAGAGTTAAGCCAATTACAGCTTCAAACGGAAGTAAACTTTTACGAGGTATATTATCGTCGTGCATAGACAAAATTGCATTGTTCTTGCTGGATACTTATGGGCAACTGTATGTGTTGGGCTCTCAACGCTCTGCTTGATTAAAGTGCCACGCATGAACGACGAGAAAGAGGAGATGGAGTCGAAGGGTGGTAGGTGGGGTTTAGTTAAGGGAGCGCAGGCGTTGTAGTTATTTTTGTTGTTCTGTTCTTTTTATTGTTGTTGTTGTTGTTGTGCATTTGTCGCTTTTGTTTGTTGATTTCCATGCGCAGCCGCATGTGGATTTTGTTGTTGTCATTGTCGTTGTTGAAGTGCGATAATTCCATAGCCTAGCAAGCATTTATTTATTTATGCATATAAGTTCCATATATGTATATTTGTATATGCATACATATGCACATATGCATGTATATTTATTCGGTATACACATAATGTCAAAAATATATAAACACTGCTTAAATTAATTTCATTTATTGTAGGATTCAAGAAATTCAAGAAAATTCAAGAATGAATAAATAAAATAAATAAATCAAATAAAAAAGTATCAGAAATTTCATTTAAATATAAATACGATGTATTTTATTTGATTTTAGTTTCTTATTACATAGCGGACATTTCCTTGTTGCATGCAATGCGTCTTCGATGCAACTCTTGCAAAATACGTGACCACAAATGGTAGCTGAAGGTTCATTCTTGAGCGGACAGTCCAGACAAATGGGACACTTGTACGATGCACTCGATGTCACTTCAGGAGATCGGCTTCTAGCATTTCGTATTGGCGTCTTAAAATCATATTTTGAAAAATCTATTGTGTCCCTTTGCGGGCTGGGGGTGGCAACTAAATGAAGATTGCGTCGTGGCCTTATACTTCTAGGTGTCGAGACAATTCCATTGCCAATGTTTGAATTCTCCATTTCTTGATATATAAAGAATTGAACGACGATACACAGTTCTTTCTTTTCCAACGCGAATTTCTAAGAAAGCAATAACAATAATTTAAAGACGATTTTATTTATTATTTATTCTGTTTGTACTTAAAAAATCACACACAATTCTGACCTGAAATGCTGACTTTCCTTACCTCAATGCAGTTTGTTTATACACAAATAAACAATTTTCCACTTGTTTAAAGAATAATTTTCGGGATTGATTAAAACTTCAATGATATAACGATAACAACATAAAATCGTACATCAAATGTTAGCTAAGGCTTACTTGGTAACCCTATATCAATTAAAGATGACAACTCCTAGACGGATAGAAACGCCTACTACGATTATGAATGTTGTCGGGTTTAACTATGGTGGTATATAATTTAATTAATTAATAATAATAATTACAGTATATTGAAAATTTATAATGAGTAACTCTACAGATCTAAAGAGTCATACAAAAACCAAAATTCTAGTTTTGAAAAAAAAAAAATTGCACAAAAAATATATTTTTTTAAATGGGCAAAAATTTTATTTCAATCTCTAATAACTTCTAAATAAATAATGTAATTTATAAATGTTTGGCAGATTGTTAAGCTAATTAAGTAACTTTTTAAAAGATGAACACCTCTATGTATCGTTATACTATGTGCAAAATTTTTGATAAGTCGAAAATCTATTTATTTTTTTTTTTTCGAATATCGCAAAAACGAACCTGCCAACCTATTTTTTGAATTTTATTTTTAAAAACTACTGCACATTTTACATATAAATTGACTCTAAAAAGTTCGGAATACAAGAATTTATTTTTAAATTGTTGCATAGAACGTAAAAAAATTTGAAAAAAAAATGTATATAAAAATTCATAATAATCATTATTCACACATGTCGTCAAAAAACTAAATATGTTTTTAACCATAAAGCATAAAGTAATCCTCTGTTTTTTTTATACTAAATTAATATTTTTAAAGTGTGATTATTTTGTTACCCCGTTGTGTTTGCAACATGCTGCCCTGTAGACTGATGCCAACGCGCCGTTTGTTTGTGCACACGCTTCGTTGGGAACGGTTCCAACAGTTTTCCAACTGGTCAACTGGTCAACTGATCATCCGATCAGCTTACAGTGAGCTAATCCTTTAATCAGTTTTGTTCAGGCTGCAACTGGTTTTATTTTTCATTTCTGCACATTATCAAGGTCAGTTGAGAGCGACGAGCATCTTTCCGCCTAGTCTGTGGCTAATTAATTGGCCATTTAATTGCTCGATTTGCTTGGGCAAGCTCAGCTTAGTTCAGTTCATTTAATATAGTTAGTCTGGTCACTTAGGCATCTCATTCTTTGTTGATTTCTGATTGATTTACCTTGATGCCCACACGCCCACGACAATTAGCCCGGCTACTTTGTTTGGGGCACGGTCAATGGCACAAGAAAGATTCGCACGCCCACATTCATATCGAGTATATATATAGCCTGACGAACTGATTTATGGGGCACGGCTTCGGCGTCGCCGTCAACTCTTGTAAGCCAACAATATTTGGCTATAACATTAACATGTTTTTATGGCTACAACAAAGAAACAGATAGCTAGCTGGCTGTTTAACATTGTAGTAATGTATACCAAAAATAGTTTGTTTTATGTTATTTTTTCTTTCACATATTAAATTGATAGTAAACTCTATTTTTACCACCATAGATATATTAATTTCTCTCTCTTTGCAGACTCTCTTAATATATCTTTGACACAATGTTGAGCAGCAAAAATCGGAGCTCACATGGCAGCATCAAATCTTCAATATCCTTGCGTTCCAGCAACAAATCCTTTCAAGCCAAAATGGACAAAATGTCAGAGCATCTTTATGATATTGTCAAGAGCGGATCCATGGTGAAACGAGCTCAAAACAAGAAACGCTTTACGCCCGTGAACTACAAACATCGTTGGTTCGAGCTAACCAAGCGAACTCTTTGCTACTTTGATGTTGAGAATGTTGAGGTAAGTTAAGAGTTATATAGATTATAAATTGTAATTTTAGTCGAAATCGTGTAAAAAAGCCTTTTTATAAAGAACCATTCTTTGATTCTAAGGAAATTCTTAAAAGGGACTGCAGTCTTTAACCTATTGATAGAACATACAGTTAAACTTATTTAAAAAACTTTCAATATTCTTAGATTAGATTAAAAATTAAAACTAACCTTCATATTTTAAATTTGCTTTTCTGAAGCGATTAACATGTAAAAATATTTTTTACTATCGTTTCTTCTGACACACAATATTATTCTGTGACAAGAGAGATTTAAAAAAAAAAATTAATGTAGAGAAACCTTTTTGCCTTATATATAAAATAGTTAAGAATTATAGGCACTGAGATGTGCAACAAATAGCGCCTACAGGTATGCAACAATTTGCACTTTCTTATCGTTTTTTCCTTATATTTTTTCGTTTTTAATTTTTTTTTTAAATTTGCTTATTTATATATTATTTATTATATTCATAAACGTTTATATATTTATAAGTAAAAAAGTAAAGAATATTATGAAATATTAAAAAATATTGACTTTAGACTTCCAATTTGTATAACTTTGTCAAAACGAAATAGTTTTTTAATCGTAATGCATTTCTAGTCAATATTTAAAGATCTTCTTAATTTATTTGGTTTCTGAAAATATTTTTGTTCGATTTTTTGGGATATTTTGATAAAATTAAAAAAATCAAAACTTTATGTTAGTGAAAGCTAAAAATTTAAGTTTTTCTGTTCAACATTCTCCCTCTCCCTCTCTTTTTTATATCGTTATGCAACCAAGAAAGGTGTTCTATAATAATATTACGCATTACTTGAGATCTCTCTTCGCCTGTTCTTAACTTTCTCCCCCTTTTGTCCAACTGCAATGAGACAAAGGCACAGCCGCCGGGTTTTCTTTTTTCCTTTTTTTTGTAGTGGGGGTTAGCATGCAGGATGTTATATGGATGGGCTATTATTCATGTTTAAGTGGGTGTCTCGACTTGTTGTCATGGTTTCGTCATTTATTGCGTCGTTATTGCGGCACCTAACGGTTTAGGGAGATACGCATAGGGTTAGGTAAAACTAGGGATGTTTAAGAGGGGGATGGGGGTGGGAGCACAGCTGCCGAGATGGTTTCCATTTTTGAGAGCCAGAATAAGACGCGCCTTAACTCTTGGCATTCGTTTCAAAACAAATGCAAACATTCGGCATACGCGAGTCGTGTATCCTTCCAGTCTACATAGCGAACAGGACCTTTGTGGTTGGACACACAAACACACCCTGTCCTATCCCCTATATCCTGTACTATTTATTCCTGCCTCTGTACCAGCCAGCAGCTGTTCTATTCCAGTCCATCCAAGTTTTTGACGCCGGCTCAGGAGACGCACCCCCATTTGTGTGTGTAGAGTTTATCCTGTTTCCAATTGGAAGTGTATGTGTTCCCGGCATATCCTGTGCTCGGTTAAAACGAAGTTCAGTAACCGTATTTCGGTTTGCTCCGGAGTTTCTAACGTTACCTTGTCGCGTACGGACGTGTGTATATTTGATATATTTTTCTCAATGCAATTTCCCCCTAGCAACGAACGCTTTTCTATTTAAATTAAAATTTTAAAGCAAAAACGTTTTTCGAAAGTTTTCTTTAAATTATTATAAAACAATAGTTTTATAACCAAAAAAAAAAAAGCTTAAAAGGCCCGCGCCGGCTTGGACCACCCTTGAAAAACAAAAATAAAATTCGTCGGTCTTTTTATAATTTTTTTTCGGATTTCGGCAAGTTCAAAACAACCCTTAAACGAAATAATTTGTAACCATTGTCGCTTTTTCCAATAACTTGATAATCAAATAGTCATCTCTGAGTTCTGTGAACGTGTTTACACATATGTTATAACAGAGCATCCATATAAAATTGGAGTATTCCTAAAAACCGGGCAGTAAGAAAATTAGATGGCCCCACCCAAAGGCTACAAAAGTTTTTTGCCAAGTGTAGCCGAGTGTTTTGTGTCTATCTATCTCTTTCTCACTTGAAGTGTTGTTGTCTTTGCCGCACCCCTTGGATTCAAAATAAAAAATAAAATTTATATATATGCATATATATGTCTTAAAAGGATTAGCTCAATCAAGCCTGACCAAAGTGTCGAAAATCTTAGGTAAGCATTAAAGGTTTTCTTTTTTTCTATAATTTAATTTCAATTTAATATTAGTTGAGCTTGTGGGCAAACTATTAAATTTACAAATTTGTTTAAAATTTCAGATTTTTCTTAATCCTTTTAAGCTTCATCCAAAGTTTGCCAACAGTCTATCATTTTGTCATTTATTCAGTGTGCAATTTTTACGCTTCAGTTGCTGTTTGAAGGTTCGATGAACTACACAGTGTGTTTAATTAATTTATTGATACGCCTTTGTCTATCGATTAGAATGTAACTAGCATGTTAACCAGCAGCTTTAATCATGTCCATTGAGGTCATTTGATACTCTCCCTGGTGTGCTGATTAATGGTCAACTTCAGTTTTGCAGTCTACATAGTCATTGCACTTCCCAACGTCATCATCCTCCTCAAAGTTGGAATGTCATTAACCTGTCATAAAAAATCGCAGCTTGAGTCTTCATTCCTACCACAGCTTTATTGGTCTGTTCCGTGACTTTACCCCTCACCTAGTATGCTAATTGAACCCTGGTCTAGAGTCTTTTGTTTGTAAACACTTTGGTTTTCTGCTACAGCGTTATGCTGTTGCTCTCTAATACATTTCTCGCAGATTAAGGTTGTAAATAACAATTTTCCTGAAAGGGGGAGGGTGACTAAGGCACAGTCTATGTTAAAATTCAGAAAAAAATGCAAATCAATTTATTGCATAACGAATATTAAATGCACTTGCTAAGAATGTGGAAAAAAACTGACAATACATTCATTTTATATCTAACATACTATTTCGCTTTATAAAGTTGTTTAAAAATTGAGAGTTGTGTTAATCTTAACTACATTTATCGATAATACTTGTTTTTATTTATGGTTTCTATTATTATTCCATTTCATTGTCAATTTATGTATTATTAATTTTTCATATTTTAGAGCTAATATTTAAAATAATTCCGATGCTAATCTTATAAAGCTTTATAAAAAAAAAAACATGTATTAGATTTATATAACTAAAATATGAAACAAAATATTGATAAAAAAATTTTTTAAATAAAGACTGAATACATAAAGTTCAATATTGATCATGATTGTTAATATAAAAAGTTGGTTTTCCTGAGTCCCTATGGTTCCGAATTTAATACACCAGGTCCAAGTTTTAATCTCAAGAACTTGATATATATAATTTGACCTTAAATTGAGTCTAATATGATTATTAATATATTACTGAATCAATGTTTATTGCTTAACTATAAGCATACAAGTTTTAAGGTACAAAAATGATGTTTTTATATAATGCGTTCTTTAGTTGGAAGCATTGTTAATGTTATTCCGTAGTACCAGAATTTAAACATAAATATATCGAACTTTATATTATATAATGATATTAAATTTTAAAAATAATCGAAATTGGCAATCGATTAGTGCGATTGTCGTTTTTTTCCTTCTTTCAATTTCTTTATGCCATTAAATTTCAGAAAATAATCGATTGTCGATTTTTTTCCTTCTTTCAATTTCTTTATGCCTTCTCGCTTACATACTTAATAAGTTAGTTGTATTACCCCAGTTAAGTTACAGGAAAAGTATAATATATATTTTTTTCATGCCATAGCTAATGGAACTACCTTCCGACAAGGTTTGAAATCTTCTTTCCCTCCCTTTGCCAAACACCATTTACGCATCGTAAAACGTTGTAAAAATGCCTATGGACAATCATCATTGGGAGTCTTTTCTTTTTTTTTATTCTCTGTGTGAACTTCTTGTTCATTCTGTTCAGTAGCCATTTGGCAACAAAATAAAAAAATAAAATAAAAATATTTTTACGACTTTTAAGCCTTTAAGGTTTATGGTTAAGGAAAGATGGAGAGATGAGTGCTGGGTATTAATATTCTTTGCTGATCAATCTACATAATTGTGCGGCATTTGCAATTAGGGAACTTATATTTATCATCACACATTTCACTTTATTGAGACTTGAGACTTTCGTACAAAATGAATCATCGAATGCATTCAAATTCTTCACGAATTGACACCTTTTTGCTGGGGCGTCTCCAAAGCTGAGATTTCGTAGAATTACCAAAGTCTTCCAACGCCAATGCTGACAAATTAGCGGTGCCAGTTAAAAGTTTTTTTGTTTTTTATTTTTATTTTTAACCGGGTGGTCTACCGATTCCAAATCCCCAGACCTTCAGCTTTGTATCTTCAGCTGCAGTCGCGTGTTTCTTGTGAATTTGGCGCCAATGTGGAAATGTTTTTTTTTTTTTTTTGATAAGCCTTAGCGACAATCCCCCCTGGGACTGGGACACTGACAGATGTCTCTTTCGCCTTCTGCCGGATCTTTAAATGCGTGTATAGCATGTTATAATATTCGTCTTGGCACATACACACATGTGTTACCAGCTTTTGCGGTACCAAGATGAACTGACCACAGATTGGAAACATATATTTAAGCTTGATTACAGTTACTTGGCTCACTTTGAATACCTTAAAAAGGGTATCAGATATTAAATTGTGGTACTTTCGACATGAGATTCGGAAAATTTGCATATTTGTTGATTTATTTAATCTTTTTTGTGTATATTTTATTTTTGTACAAGCAAACTAATCAAATTTCAATAAAATTGTTATTAAATAAGTTTTAATAAATAATAATTTATTCATCTCTAGAATGTTGTCTCTCACTTTCCGCATAAAATAAACTTTTTCATATTTTACTTTGTTTTAAAGTAGAGTATTTTTTGGTCACTATAAAATGCTTCAATTGAAATTCCACTGACAGCTGTTGGCCTGCTGACTAATTGCCAGGCACTTTTGACCATTTACACATGTTCATTGCATATCAATTGTTCGGCTACCCCTACAGCCCCCCCTCCAGGTTAAAGCCAAGCCCTTTTCAATAAGCACTTGTAACAATTATGAATCATAATCAAAATAAAAAAAATTTATAAGGTAACAATAAACTCGATGCTCGATAAACTGACCAAAAAAAAAAGCGAATGTCATGCGAGCAGACAATTCAAACCTGTTGGTCTAAAAAGCCGCTTTTAACCGCATGTCTCTACATGATTTGCCTATTAACGGTATAGTTATTGTTATGTTATATATCCAAAAGGATGATTCATCATACAAGACCAACTTTGTGGTGGGGCCTGACCAGCATGTTCAATGAGCCTCCTGCCACTTCTAATGAGCTGGCATAGCCTTAAGCCGACGACCCCCTCCCGATGTGGCAGCTTCCACCGCTTTGTCTACCTTTTTAGACGACGCTGTGTCTGTGGCGTAGCAGCTTTTCATGCTTCATTATACGCTTCTGTAAGAATCATCGCCTAGCTATCTACTAACCTTTCCGCCCAGGACTTGGCCTCCTTATAAACTGCCGCCTCCAGGTGAATTCCTGTCTCGGTTGGGCCTTTGTTTGTCATAGGACGAGCCGAGGATGTTGAGTTATTGCATATTGGTGCTAACTTAAGAGCTGCATGGTTGTAAAAACTAAGCCAGAACCAGACAAAGGCTTCAATCAGAGCAGACATCCTAAGCTAGATAATTAAAACTATCGTTAAAAAAATAATAGAAAATCCTGAGCTGTCTATGAGTTTTTTTTTAAAGAAACTCGATAGTTCGGAAGGTAAAAATTGAAATGGAAATAATGTCAATCAGTAAAACTAAAAATTATTTATGACTCATAGTCTTTAATCAATGCATTTTCGATAGTTTCAATTGTATAGAATAACGCAATAATTTTCCTAAAAACAATCAGCTAACAAATAGCTTTTGTCCGGTGTGTTTAAGCCTCAATAAACATTTAACCCAGCTTATTTGACTTTGGTCATAAACAAATGTTTAATTGGAATTATGTTTAAAAATAAACGCCTTTCTATTGAAAAAACGTTGCCAACAAAATGCTTAAAAGATTTTCGCCTTTTTATTGAGTTTATCGCTTCAGCTATTTCCGCTGCTGTCTTGGCCGTTAATTTAAAGCTCACGCGTGCGTTTGGGCCAAAAAAAAAACAAAAATAAATAAATAAAAATAAAAACGAACCGATTCCAATAATTAGAAATCAAAGCCGGTTACCCAAAAGACACACACAACACACAACACACACTACTCAGTCCTAAACGATGTCTACTAAACTTGTCTACTTTCGTATTCGAAAATGTTATCACGGTTTGAAACAAACCGCAGCGCTGCGTGCTATGATCCCCAACTTTGAGATTGTTTTTTTTTGTCCAGTTTTTTAGTCCGTCTGATGATTGATCTTATCGCTCTGTTCGCGGCGCGTGAGTCATCATAAAAAAAAAACAGAAAATACAATAAACATAAAACAAGAACAACATCTTCTTCAGCAGCCGCCGTCGCAAGTTGTTAGCTGTTTTGTAGTTTATGGCTTGAACAGGGTTTTAAGTTCATAACTCAATGCGATTGCGACAAGCTTGGAGATCTCTTGGCACTTTCCACTGAACGGGCCGGACTGTGGCCCACCGTAAAGGCCGTTTACTGCACTGTGGTAGAAACTCATAAAATTAAATATAAATTCTTAGAAATTCATAAGCAGAATGTGCAGCTAGTTTTTTACGGCCAAAGGAAAGTTAAAAGCTGTTAATATTAAACTGTAGAAGATGAGATAAATGTTTGAGTTTAATGGAAAATATATTTATTTCATTTCTTATTTTCTCATGTTCATGTTAGATGACATGAACTTTTATATAATATTTTTTTTAATTGCCAAAGTTATTCCAATAGGGTTAATAATAAACTGTAGAAGATGAGATAAATGATTAAATGATAATTCTTATTTTCTTATATTCATGTTAGTTGACATATAGTTGTTATATTAAACTGTAGAAGATGAGATAAATGTTTGAGCTTAATTGAAAATATATTTATATAATTTCAAATTTTCTCATGTTCATGTTAGTTAACATGAACTTTTATATAATATATTTTAATTACCAAAGTAAAGCTAAGAGGAATTTATTTATTTATTTATTTATATATAGTTGACAAAAAGTTTTATATTGTAAGGTAAACAAAAATTTCCATATTATTAACGTTTTTTTTAAAGCAATTTTTCTCATTTTTATAACATATGGCAACGCTAAATTGATTAATTGGCAACACCTAAATCCAGCTTTTGCTTACAATCCTTACATAAAAAGATGGCAACACTGTCATTCTATTAGCCTGTCAAATATTTAAATAATAATGTAATAAATTAAAATGTTGCAATTTAAAACAAAATTTTAAACTGCTTGACTCCATTGTAAATTTAACATTGATTTCATTACATTTCCTGGTAAATGTGTAACTGTAAAAAGCAGCCATGTTAAGCCAGATTTAGGTGTTGCCAATTAATTGCGTGGCTGCCATATGTTATAAAAATGAGAAAAATTGCTTTAAAAAAAACGTTAATAATATGGAAATTTTTGTTTATCTTACAAGATAAAACTTGATGTCAACTATATATAAATAAATTAATTCCTCTTAGCTTTACTTTGGTAATTAAAATATATTATATAAAAGTTCATGTTAACTAACATGAACATGAGAAAATAAGAAATGAAATAAATATATTTTCCATTAAACTCAAACATTTATCTCATCTTCTACAGTTTAATATAACAACTATATGTCAACTAACATGAATATAAGAAAATCAGAACTATCATTTAATCATTTATCTCATCTTCTAAAGTTTAATATTAACCCTCTTGGCCTTACTTTGGCAATTAAAATATATAATCTAAAAGTTCATGACATCTAACATGAACATGAGAAAATAAGAAATGAAATAAATATATTTTCCATTAAACTGAAACATTTATCTCATCTTCTACAGTTTAATATTAACAGCTTTTAACTTTACTTTGGCCGTTAAAAACTAGCTGCACATTCTGCTTATGAATTTCTAAGAATTTATATTTAATTTTATGAGTTTCTACCACAGTGCAGTAAACGGCCTTTACGGTGGGCCACAGTCCGGCCCGTTCAGTGGAAAGTGCCAAGAGATCTCCGAGCTTGTCGCAATCGCATTGAGTTATGAACTTAAAACCCTGTTCAAGCCATAAACTACAAAACAGCTAACAACTTGCGACGGCGGCTGCTGAAGAAGATGTTGTTCTTGTTTTATGTTTATTGTATTTTCTGTATTTTTTTTATGATGACTCACGCGCCGCGAACAGAGCGATAAGATCAATCATCAGACGGACTAAAAAACTGGACAAAAAAATGAAAAAAAAAAAAACAATCTCAAAGTTGGGGATCATAGCACGCAGCGCTGCGGTTTGTTTCAAACCGTGATAACATTTTCGAATACGAAAGTAGACAAGTTTAGTAGACATCGTTTAGGACTGAGTAGTGTGTTGTGTGTTGTGTGTGTCTTTTGGGTAACCGGCTTTGATTTCTAATTATTGGAATCGGTTCGTTTTTATTTTTATTTATTTATTTTTGTTTTTTTTTTGGCCCAAACGCACGCGTGAGCTTTAAATTAACGGCCAAGACAGCAGCGGAAATAGCTGAAGCGATAAACTCAATAAAAAGGCGAAAATCTTATAAACATTTTGTTGGCAACGTTTTTTCAATAGAAAGGCGTTTTTTTTTAAACATAATTCCAATTAAACATTTGTTTATGACTAAAGTCAAATAAGCTGGGTTAAATGTTTATTAGGGCTTAAACACAGCGGACAAAAGCTATTTGTTAGCTGATTGTTTTTAGGAAAATATTGCGTTATTCTATACAATCGATGCTATCGAAAGTGCATTGATTATACGGCTATGACTAATAAATAATTTTTAGTTTTACTGATTGACATTACAAAAGTGCCTGGCAATTAGTCAGCAGGCCAACAGCTGTCAGTGGAATTTCAATTGAAGCATTTTATAGTGACCAAAAAATACTCTACTTTAAAACAAAGTAAAATATGAAAAAGTTTATTTTATGCGGAAAGTGAGAGACAACATTCTAGAGATGAATAAATTATTATTTATTAAAACTTATTTAATAACAATTTTATTGAAATTTGATTAGTTTGCTTGTACAAAAATAAAATATACACAAAAAAGATTAAATAAATCAACAAATATGCAAATTATCTGAATCTCATGTCGAAAGTATCCCAACTTAATATCTCGATACCCTTTTCAAGGTTTTCAAAGTGAGCCAAGTAACTGTAATCAAGCTTAAATATATGGCTCCAATCTGTGGTCAGTTCATCTTGGAACCGCAAGAGCTGGTAACACATGTGCCAAGACCAATATTATAACATGCTATACACGCATTTAAAGATCCGGCAGAAGGCGAAAGAGACATCTGTCAGTGTCCCAGTCCCAGGGGGGATTGTCGCTAAAGCTTATCAAAAAAAAAAAATAAATAAATTTTAACATTGGCGCCAAATTCACAAGAAACACGCGACTGCAGCTGAAGATACAAAAATGAAGGTCTGTGGATTTGGAATCGGTAGACCACCCGGTTAAAAATAAAAATAAAAAACAGAAAAACTTTTAACTGGCACCGCTAATTTGTCAGCATTGGCGTTGGAAGACTTTGGTAATTCTACGAAATCTCAGCTTTGGAGACGCCCCAGCAAAAAGGTGTCAATTCGTGAAGAATTTGAATGCATTCGATGATTCATTTTGTACGAAAGTCGTCAGGTCTCAATAAAGTGAAATGTGTGATGATAAATTTAAGTTCCCTAATTGCAAATGCCGCACAATTATGTAGATTGATCAGCAAAGAATATTAATACCCAGCACTCATCTCTCCATCTTTCTTTAACCATAAACCCTAAAGGCTTAAAAGTCATAAAAATATTTTTATTTTATTTTTTTATTTTGTTGCCAAATGGCTACTGAACAGAATGAACAAGAAGTTCACACAGAGGAGAAAAAAAAAGAGAAGACTCCCAATGATGATTGTCCATAGGCATTTTTACAACGTTTTACGATGCGTAAATGGTGTTTGGAAGCTTAGAGTTTGGCAAAGGGAGGGAAAGAAGATTTCAAACCTTGTCGGAAGGTAGTTCCATTAGCTATGGCATGAAAAAAATATATATTATACTTTTCCTGTAACTTAACTGGGGTAATACAACTAACTTATTAAGTATGTAAGCGAGAAGGCATAAAAAAATTGAAAGAAGGAAAAAAATCGACAATCGATTATTTTCTAAAATTTAATGGCATAAAGAAATTGAAAGAAGGAAAAAAACGACAATCGCACTAATCGATTGCCAATTTCGATTATTTTTAAAATTTAATATCATTATATAATATAAAGTTCGATATATTTATGTTTAAATTCTGGTACTACGGAATAACATTAACAATGCTTCCAAATAAAGAACGCATTATATAAAACATCATTTTTGTACCTTAAAACTTGTATGCTTATAGTTAAGCAATAAACATTGATTCAGTAATATATTAATAATCATATTAGACTCAATTTAAGGTCAAATTATATATATCAAGTTCTTGAGATTAAAACTTGGACCTGGTGTATTAAATTCGGAACCATAGGGACTCAGGAAAACCAACTTTTTATATTAACAATCATGATCAATATTGAACTTTATGTATTCAGTCTTTATTTAAAAAATTTTTTTTATCAATATTTTGTTTCATATTTTAGTTATATAAATCTAATACATGTTTTTTTTTTTATAAAGCTTTATAAGATTAGCATCGGCATCATTTTAAATATTAACTCTAAAATATGAAAAATTAATAACACATAAATTGACAATGAAATGGAATAATAATAGAAACCATAAATAAAAACAAGTATTATCAATAAATGTAGTCAAGATTAGCACATCTCTCAATTCTTGGACAACTTTATAAAGCGTAATAGTATGTCAGATATAAATGAATGTATTGTCAGTTTTTTTTCCACATTCTCAGCAAGTGCATTTAATATTCGTTATGCAATAAATTGATTTGCATTTTTTTCTGAATTTTAACATAGACTGTGCCTTAGTCACCCTCCCCCTTTCAGGAAAATTGTTATTTACAACCTTAATCTGCGAGAAATGTATTAGAGAGCAACAGCATAACGCTGTAGCAGAAAAGCAAAGTGTTTACAAACAAAAGACTCTAGACCAGGGTTCAATTAGCATACTAGGTGAGGGGTAAAGTCACGGAACAGACCAATAAAGCTGTGGTAGGAATGAAGACTCAAGCTGCGATTTTTTATGACAGGTTAATGACATTCCAACTTTAAGGATGATGATGACGTTGGGAAGTGCAATGACTATGTAGACTGCAAAACTGAAGTTGACCATTAATCAGCACACCAGGGAGAGTATCAAATGACCTCAATGGACATGATTAAAGCTGCTGGTTAACATGCTAGTTACATTCTAATCGATAGACAAAGGCGTATCAATAAATTAATTAAACACACTGTGTAGTTCATCGAACCTTCAAACAGCAACTGAAGCGTAAAAATTGCACACTGAATAAATGACAAAATGATAGACTGTTGGCAAACTTTGGATGAAGCTTAAAAGGATTAAGAAAAATCTGAAATTTTAAACAAATTTGTGAATTTAATAGTTTGCCCACCAGCTCAATTAAAATTCAATTTTAATTAAATTATAGAAAAAAAGAAAACCTTTAATGCTTACCTAAGATTTTCGACACTTTGGCCAGGCTTGATTGAGCTAATCCTTTTAAGACATATATATGCATATATATATATATATATAAATTTTATTTTTTTTTGAATCCAAGGGGTGCGGCAAAGACAACAACACTTCAAGTGCAAGAGAGATAGATAGACACAAAACACTCGGCTACACTTGGCAAAAAACTTTTGTAGCCTTTGGGTGGGGCCATCTAATTTTCTTACTGCCCGGTTTTTAGGAATACTCCAATTTTATATGGATGCTCTGTTATAACATATGTGTAAACACGTTCACAGTACTCAGAGATGACTATTTGATTATCAAGTTATTGGAAAAAGCGACAATGGTTACAAATTATTTCGTTTAAGGGTTGTTTTGAACTTGCCGAAATCCGAAAAAAAATTATAAAAAGACCGACGAATTTTATTTTTGTTTTTCAAGGGTGGTCCAAGCCGGCGCGGGACTTTTAAGCTTTTTTTTTTTTTTGGTTATAAAACTATTGTTTTACAATTATTTAAATAAAACTTTAGAGAAACGTTTTTGCTTAAGAATTTTAATTTAAATAGAAAAGCGTTCGTTGCTAGGGGGAAATTGCATTGAGAAAAATATCAAATATACACACGTCCGCACGCGACAAGGTAACGTTAGAAACTCCGGAGCAAACCGAAATACGGTTACTGAACTTCGTTTTAACCGAGCACAGGATATGCCGGGAACACATACACTTCCAATTGGAAACAGGATAAACTCTACACACACAAATGGGGGTGCGTCTCCTGAGCCGGCGTCAAAAACTTGGATGGACTGGAATAGAACAGCTGCTGGCTGGTACAGAGGCAGGAATAAATAGTACAGGATATAGGGGATAGGACAGGGTGTGTTTGTGTGTCCAACCACAAAGGTCCTGTTCGCTATGTAGACTGGAAGGATACACGACTCGCATATGCCGAATGTTTGCATTTGTTTTGAAACGAATGCCAAGAGTTAAGGCGCGTCTTATTCTGGCTCTCAAAAATGAAAACCATCTCGGCAGCTGTGCTCCCACCCCCATCCCCCTCTTAAACATCCCTAGTTTTACCTAACCCTATGCGTATCTCCCTAAACCGTTAGGTGCCGCAATAACGACGCAATAAATGACGAAACCATGACAACAAGTCGAGACACCCACTTAAACATGAATAATAGCCCATCCATATAACATCCTGCAATGCTAACCCCCACTACAAAAAAAAGGAAAAAAGAAAACCCGGCGGCTGTGCCTTTGTCTCATTGCAGTTGGACAAAAGGGGGAGAAAGGTAAGAACAGGCGAAGAGAGATCTCAAGTAATGCGTAATATTATTATAGAACACCTTTCTTGGTTGCATAACGATATAGAAAAGAGATGGAGAGAAGCGTAGAAAGTAATGATGTTGAACTGAAAAACTTAAATTTTTAGCTTTCACTAACATAAAGTTTTGATTTTTTTAATTTTATCAAAATATCCCAAAAAATCGAACAAAAATATTTTCAGAAACCAAATAAATTAAGAAGATCTTTAAATATTGACTAGAAATACATTACATTTAAAAAGCTATTCAGTTTTGACAAAGTTATACAAATTGGAAGTCTAAAGTCAATATTTTTTAATATTTCATAATATTCTTTACTTTTTTAGTTATATATAAACGTTTATGAATATAATAAATAATATATAAATAAGCAAATTTAAAAAAAAAATTAAAAACGAAAAAATATAAGGAAAAAACGATAAGAAAGTGTAAATTGTTGCATACCTGTAGGCGCTATTTGTTGCACATTTCAGTGCCTATAATTCTTGACTATTTTATATATAAGGCAAAAAGGTCTCTCTAAATTAATTTTTTTTAAATCTCCATTGTAACAGAATAATATTGTGTTTTAGAAGAAACGATAGTAAAAAGATATCCGCATGTTAATCGATTCAAAAAAGCACATTTAGAAAATGAAGGTAAGTTTCAATTTTTAATCTAATCTAAGAATATAGAAAGTTTTTTAAATAAGTTTAACTGTATGTTCTATCAATAGTTTAAAGACTGCAGTCCCTTTTAAGAATTTCCTTAGAATCAAAGAATGGTTCTTTATAAAGAAGCCTTTTTAACACGATTTCGACTAAAATTACAATTTAAAATGGATCACATCTATATAACTCTTAACTTACCTCAACATTCTCAACGTCAAAGTAGCAAAGAGTTCGCTTGGTTAGCTCAAACCAACGATGTTTGTAGTTTACGGGCGTAAAGCGTTTCTTGTTTTGAGCTCGTTTAACCATGGATCCGCTCTTGACAATATCATAAAGATGCTCTGACATTTTGTCCATTTTGGCTTGAAAGGATTTGTTGCTGGAACGCAAGGATATTGAAGATTTGATGCTGCCATGTGAGCTCCGATTTTTGCTGCTCAACATTGTGTCAAAGATTAATATAACAGAGTCTGAAAAGAGAGAGAAATTAATATATCTATGGAGGTAAAAATAGAGTTCACTATCAATTTGGAAAAATAACATAAAACAAACTATTTTTGGTATAAATTACTACAATGTTAAACAGCCAGCTAGCTATCTGTTTCTTTGTTGTAGCCATAAAAACATGTTAATGTTATAGCCAAATATTGTTGGCTTACAAGAGATGAAGCCGTGCCCCATAAATCAGTTCGTCAGGCTATATATATACTCGATATGAATGTGGGCGTGCGAATCTTTCTTGTGCCATTGACCGTGCCCCAAACAAAGTAGCCGGGCTAATTGTCGTGGGCGTGTAGGCATCAAGGTAAATCAATCACAAAATCAACAAAGAATGAGATGCCTAAGTGACCAGACTAACTATATTAAATGAACTGAACTAAGCTGAGCCTGCCCAAGCAAATCGAGCAATTAAACGGCCAATTAATTAGCCACAGACTAGGCGGAAAGATGCTCGTCGCTCTCAACTGACCTTGATAAAGTGCAGAAATGAAAAATAAAACCAGTTGCAGCCTGAACAAAACTGATTAAAGGATTAGCTCACTGTAAGCTGATCGGATGATCAGTTGACCAGTTGGAAAACTGTTGGAACCGTTCCCAATGAAGCGTGTGCACAAACAAACGGCGCGTTGGCATCAGTCTACAGGGCAGCATGTTGCAAACACAGCGGGGTAACAAAATAGGCACACTTTAAAAATATTAATTTAGTATAAAAAAAACAGAGGATTACTTTATGCTTTATGGTTAAAAAAATATTTAGTTTTTTGACGACTTGTGTGATTAATGATTATTATGCAATTTTATATACATTTTTTTTTTTCAAATATTATTTTTACGTTCTATGCAACAATTTAAAAATAAATTCTTGTATTCCGAACTTTTTAGAGTCAATTTATATGTAAAATGTGCAGTAGTTTTTAAAAATAAAATTAAAAAAATAGGTTGGCGAGTTCGTTTTTGCGATATTCGAAAAAAAAAAATAGATTTTCGACTTATCAAAAATTTTGCACATAGTATAACGATACATAGAGGTGTTCATCTTTTAAAAAGTTACTTAATTAGCTTAACAATTTGCCAAACATTTATAAATTACATTATTTATTTAGGTTATTAGAGATTAAAATAAAATTTTTGCCCATTTAAAAAAAAATATTTGTGCAATTTTTTTTTTAAAACTGAGAATTTTTGTTTTTATATGACTCTTTAGATCAGTAGAGTTACTCATTATAAATTTTAAATTTATTGTAATTATTATTATTAATTAATTAAATTATATACCAAAATAGGTAATCCCGACAAACACTTATAATCGTAGTAGGCGTTTCTATTTTTCTAGGAGTTGTCATCTTTAATTGAAATAGGGTTTCCAAGTAAGCCTTAGCTCACATTTGATGTACGATTTTAAAATGTTATCGCTATATCATTGAAGTTTAAATCAATCTCGAAAATTCTTCTTTAAACAAGTGGAAAATTGTTTATTTGTGTATAAACAAACTGCATTGAGGTAAGGAAAGTCAGCATTTCAGGTCAGAATTGTGTGTGATTTTTTAAGTACACACAGAATAAATAATAAATAAAATCGTCTTTAAATTATTGTTATTGCTTTCTTAGAAATTCGCGTTGGAAAGAAAAGAACTGTGCATCGTCGTTCAATTCTTTATATATCAAGAAATGGAGAATTCAAACATTGGCAATGGAATTGTCTCGACACCTAGAAGTATAAGGCCACGACGCAATCTGCACTTAGTTGCCACCCCCAGCCCGCAAAGGGACACAATTGATTTTTCAAAATATGATTTTAAGACGCCAATACGAAATGCTAGAAGCCGATCTCCTGAAGTGACATCGAGTGCATCGTACAAGTGTCCCATTTGTCTGGACTGTCCGCTCAAGAATGAACCTTCAGCCACCATTTGTGGTCACGTATTTTGCAAGAGTTGCATTGAAGACGCATTGCATGCAACAAGGAAATGCCCGCTATGTAATAAGAAACTTAAATCAAATAAAATACATCGTATTTATATTTAAATGAAATTTCGAATACTTTTTTATTTGATTTATTTATTTTATTTACTGAATCCTGTAATAAATGAAATTAATTTAAGCAGTGTTTATATATTTTTGACATTATGTGTATATAAAATACACATTCATGCATATGTGCATATGTATGCATATACAAATATATTTATATATGGAACTTATATGCATAAATAAATAAACGCTTGCTAGGCTATGGAATTATCGCACTTCAACAACGACAATGACAACAACAAAATCCACATGCGGCTGCGCATGGAAATCAACAAACAAAAGCGACAAATGCACAACAACAACAATAAAAAGAACAGAACAACAAAAATAACTACAACGCCTGCGCTCCCTTAACTAAACCCCACCTACCACCCTTCGACTCCATCTCCTCTTTCTCGTCGTTCATGCGTGGCACTTTAATCAAGCAGAGCGTTGAGAGCCCAACACATACAGTTGCCCATAAGTATCCAGCAAGAACAATGCAATTTTGTGTATGCTCGACGATAATATACCTCGTAAAAGTGCACTAAAGTTTAGCGCTGTATTTGGCTTAACTCCAAGATCACGTTCATATATTGTTAAAAGTAATCAATGCAAGTAACTATACTATCAAGGATATAAATAAAATAATCAACTGTTTAATATACATATATTTTATTTTTAAATTTCACAGTAAGTCCAGGCCTAAAACTTCGTTAATCAGATAATATCAGATGTATTATTTACTGAATATCTTTATTATGGTCAATGTTGGAGGTTGATCTTAAAAATTACATTTTCTGATCGTTATTCAAAAAGACTTTTTCAAGGAAATCTTTAATCTTTTTTCTCTGAACAAAATTATATAAAATCGAATTTATTTAATAGATTTTTATGAATTGTTGAGAAATTAATTTTGTGTTTGAAACATGGAACAATCTATTTTTTTCACTTAATTATTAAAAAAGAATCGAATTTTCGGAAGTCGACTCGTACTAATCGTATAAATAATTTTTGCAATCCGAATAAGAAAAAATAATATTTACGGTTTTTAAAGAACTGAAAATTGCGCTTATGGAATATTTCAGAAATACATACTCATGGTATTTTTTTCTTTTCTGAATAGCTAGCTTAACAACATTTTTGTCGGTTTCTACTATTCTCCATTCACGCTTTACTCGCAAAAAAAAACTACAGGGTATAGGTAAAATAAACGCCGCAAAGGATCGCAACGGCGACAGCGCATACATAAATCTTAGCCCGAGGCCTGGGCATGGAACGGAGACGAAGATCGCGACTACGACGGCGACTGCGACTGCGACTGGACTTGGTTCGCAGCAGCAACAGCAGCAGACAAGACTCAACATGTTTCGGCAAGCGGCGGGCGTGGCCATGGCCATGGCACACACACACACACAGACACACATACACACAAACAGGAGATATTAAGATTCAGACAACGACTTTGAATTTCGCCACGCAAATGGCTGCGTTTTTAGTTTTCATATTATTCTTACAAATGTTTTGGGTTTTCTGCTTTCTGTTTATTATTGCAATTTTTTCTTATTTAGTTGTGCTTTTTATTTCTTCTTTTGGTTTAGCGGGGGCGAGGTGTTGTTGTATTAACTGCGTTGGTGTTTGACGCTGCGACGACCTTTCAAAGAATTTCAACAAAACAAAATTAAAAACGAGTTTGCAGCTTGCAAAGAATGAAAAAAAAAAAACAAACAAAACTTGAAGGCAAGTGACAAAACATGGTCTGATTGGCGCGCATATTCCTATTGGATTAACAGCCGGGTAAGCGATTGTGGAAAGGGGTAATGCGTCTTAGCATGTCTTATCAGCAAACGCAGTGCCCGCAACTGTAAAATTTAGTATAGATTTTATTTGCATTGAGCGCGGCTCACCAGACAATTATGCTGATAAAGCACAAATAGAAAGAACAAGAGAACAAAGGGAATCAAAAATATTTTCAAGCTGCAATGAAATTCGAGCTGACTGACGAAAGGGAAAGGAGGCGGGCGGAGAAATGGGTGCAAAGGGCAAAGCCAACAAAGAATTGAAGAAAGAGAAAAAGAGAGGGAGAGCGCAATAACTGTGCCAAACTTACCACAAGTGCCGTTGATTAAGCAATTGAAGCAATGACCGATAACCGATTCGTAATAATAACAACAAATCACTTTCGTTTACGCGGCGCGCACGCTCAACGACGACGACGACAACGAGGCGACCGGCTTGTTCAGCATTTGCATACTGTTCTGCGAGGCAGAAGCATAAAAGTAAACTATATATATAATTTATAAACAAATTCAGAGGCTCAGCTGTGTCACGCATACACACGCACAAAACACAAAACACACACACCGCACACAAACACAGAAGCAACAGGCGGTGATTCGCTTGCTTATTCCTGGAACTGCAAGTGCACTAGTCGTAGCAACGCAAGCAAACGACGTACTTTCTGGGACTAAAAATAAATGGCAGCTTGTGGTAAACAATGCAGTTGGGCATGCATATACGCAAGCAATTGTTAAATGCTAGTTTAACTAAAAATAAACAACTGCGCTGTTCTGTGGGGCGACCGCGCCGACGCGACGTAACTTTAAAATGATTATCGATAAGTTCCCTACGCGTTGCAACCATGTTATTTATATCGATGCTAGCAGGTATACTATCGATGCCCCAAACGAGTAGCTTCGACCGATCATCACACAGGGATGCCACTACAATCGGTTGTTTTGTCTCAAAATATTAATGAAACCATTAACAAGAGAGTATATAGATACCCCGAAATTGCATCAGAGGTCCATTTGTTGTCTCTTGTTAATGATGAAACTAATAGCCGATTTCCACACAAACGCGTCATGCTATCGATAACAGGCCAACTCGATAGGTCTTGGATGGTGTTTCTACTGCACTAGATGCGTTTGCAATCAGCTGATCATTTGTTTGCAAGGGGCAAAACTTCAGTCAACAAAGTAATAAATATTCTTTAAATTTAACCCACAGAATTTTTATTACAACTGCAATCTCAAATAAGCATATGCACTCAATATGAAATCTAATGGTCGTGCTATGGTACGAATAACAACTTCTAGAACTTGTGGCAGGTGGGTGCCACCATGAGCAGCGCCCAAAGGCAATATTTGCAGTTGATACTTTGAATTATATAATGGGGTAATCAGCGGTTACTTCTGTTTTGGTCAACCATCATCACAAATATGATAATATAATAAAGTAAATTAGGTTCTTGACTCATATGTATATAATTATAAGCGCCCGCTGCCATGGGCGCTGTCATGAATCTTGTATATTTTTTAAAAGAGCAATAATGCAATAATAATAAAGTAATGCTGGAAGAAACGTCATCATTTATATAGAATATATAAGCTTATAAAACTCTCCAGTTCTTGGAATTGTTTTTAATATATTTGCCATTTTAATTTTCGCGCCTTAATTTTGAAATTGTGATAGTTGAAAACAGCTGTTTTTCTCAAAATTGAGCTAACAACAACTTACAGCAACGGAATCTATAAAATTCTACCAAAAACGAGTTGGCACACACCGCGTTCATTCCAAACTCGGCCATACCTAACAGCCCATGTCCCATACCTAACAGCCTATGCAAATAGCATAGGACTTGAACGTGCGTCAGGCGATTTTAGATGTGAATGACAAATGCGTTCAACGCATCCACCAATGGAAATCCACTATAAGTCGCACCTGGCTGTAATTGAACGAAGGTGTTCTTGTGGCCTTCTAGGCTGGATGTTGCCCATATTCGCCACCCGTGTTCACGCTACTCTCATCGAGGGACGTTTAAAGAGACACATAGACACATAGGCATGATAGAACTTATGATCATTACAATTAAATTTTTTTCAAGTTCCTTATTTCTTCTGTTGCTTACAATTCTTATTTCATTAATATAATTAAATTTAATTCTTTAATATGAAATATAATAGTGAACTTATTGTTAATAAATAATGTCTATAGGGGCAAAACTTACAAAAGTTGTTGCCAAGGTCGGGAAGGTACAGAATAGGGTTAACAGCTTAATACCCTACCGTTAATTTAATTTAATACATGCACAAGTCCGTCTGTTTAGTCTTTCATAAGTGCACTTAATATTTGTGATAGCGTGTCCGCCATGATAGGAGGAGGAAGAACCCCACCCCATCCGTCGAGCTGAGCCCGAGCACAGCAAGAAGTGCACTCTCCCACTTCTTCATGGCCAAAGTCGATTGCGCGAAGGCGATTAGATACCGTGATCTAGAGTCCTTTAACAAAAAGCGAAATGCCAACTTTGGTTTTGATATCTTAAAAAACAATACAGTTTTTCAAACGAGCACTTTTCGACCGATTGTTCCTATGGGAGCTATAAGATATAGTGGTCCTATTTTAAACAAATCTTGATCAGATTGTACAAATCGTAAATATGCATCGATATGCCAAGTGTGGTTTTGTTATCTTGAAAAACAAAATTAAAACACCCTTTTGCAAGGGTATAAAAAGAGTTGGACAGCGTCAAGCAGGCAATCAACTTCATTTGCCGCCTCGGCTTTGCGCAGCGCACGCAGACGGTGCATGAAACCGGACAGCAACATGAAAGTTGGCTGGGCTACAACGAACAGCAGCAGACGCCTCAGATAACACCGCTCAATTATAATCTGCATGCCAGTGCACTGCAGTGGTAGCTTTGATTTTGAGCAGCCGAGTCCCAAGACGCCAAAGCAGGAGAAGGACAAGGCTATCTCTCCTTCGATGGCAATTCCAGTGACTTTAATATGGCCACGCCCAATGCTCCCACACACAACAACAACAACAGCGATGAACAGGAGCTTAACTCCGAGCTGGAGGATGTCAGCGAGCGCACGACCACCACTAAAGCATCAGTATCCGCATCCGCAGCCTCTAAGAGCGGCAAGCGTGTTGGCTTTTTGTTCAATTCAACGCTCACAGACTTTCTAATGATGGGCAATCTATCGCCGAGACTTAAGAATCATGCGGTCACCATGTTTGAGGTGGGCAAACTATGCGAGGAGAGCTTGGACAGCTTTTTGGCCGAACTGGAACAGGTTTTCCTATTGGATACCGAAGGCGAGGGCGATGTCTCACGCTATTTTGCACACGCGGTCATTCTGCGTTCCACCATCTGTTCACTGCGTCCCCTGCTGCCCGGCGGTCTCGATCTGTTGCGACTTGAGGGCCTGGAGGGCCTCGACTGGCAGACACGTGATCGTGTCCTCAAGAAGAAGCACAAGTTCATCATCTCGGCAACGCCGCTGACGGCCACACTAAGTCATAGTCTTCTACAAGCACATCACTGGTGGATATCCAAGATTGTGGTTCTTTAAAACGTTTTATTATATTCATATTTTTGGGCTAAGCCAATCAATAGTTGTCTTATTAATGTTGGATTGATGAACCGGAATTCGCTTCTTTTTTTTTTGTGATTTTATCATTTAGTCTCACTGTTATTTTTCAACAGCTTAAGCCAAAGAGTATACTCTCTTGTTAATGGCTAAACTTAACAAACAATAATAACAAAAACAAACAAAAAGGACAAAATTAATTATGAATTCTGTAGATTTTCATGCTGATATATTTAGCTTTAATCATTTGTAACAATATTTCATTTATTTGAAAATTTAATTTAAAAAAAATTTTTTTTTTAAGATTTGATTATAAAATTACAAATATTCATTGCATTTTGGGTATATTTTGTATATACATTCTTATATGCTTTACTTTCAATCAATTATTGGACGTATGAGCATCTTAACTTGTTTATTGGAGTAATAATCATGATAAAAATTCGTTGTTTTATCCCTCGTGTCAGTATCAAAAAACTTTCCGTTGAAATTGCTAAAACCGACAAAAGAAAAAAGCGTTAAAGAGAATTAAATCATAATAATGCCGACAATAAATTACTTACACAGATGCACAATTGTTGTACCACCAACCACCATGATGCTGCTCCGCGCAATTCTTAGAATTACGGTCATTATCCTTATCAAATGTAGTGAATCTGTGATTTAAATGATATTTCATTTTATTCTCGGTTGCATTACCAGAGAATTCACCCAAACTGATCAATCTGTAAAAATCATCTTCACCAGAAATGCTGAAATTATCATGTCGAGCGTAGGTGATTTCACCATTAAATTTTTCCATATGCAAGTACAGCTCGTGACGTTGGGAAATTGTTAAACGATGAATCTTTTCTAAGCCCAGGAAAAAATCACCATCGAATGAGCCAAATCCATCGCGGTATGTTCCCCAATCCCTATAAAAATCCTCTTTACCATTGATCCTCTGTTGGATGACTGTCCAACCTAATCCTGCAGTTTCACTATTACATAATACAGAAAATTTCTGGACCACGGGAACGTTAATTTGATGGATACCTGAACAGTTTTCAAAGGCAAGGCAACTGCTTTCAACTTTATGTTCTAAACTCTTCAGCTCACATTTTTCTAATCTCACTTGAGTTTCCTGCATATTATTGGCATCATTCTTAATTTGAATCTTTAGATTAGTAATTACTTCATCTTTTTCATTAATAGTCTCATTTAGCTTCTTTAATTGATCTCTATACTCCTGTAATTGAACAACATCGGAATTGATTTCTTTCTTGAGTTTCTCTATTTCATCAGTTTGTTCTTTTTTAAATGCCTCAATTTTAAGTGCTGCAAGCTGATCTATTTCAGCTATAACTGACAAGGAACATTTCTTTGGAATTTCATCTATAATCTGCTTATTAAATTTTATGGTTTCTTGCAATTGTAATATTTGACCTTTTAAATTCGCGTTATAATGTGCATTGCTATCATATTGTGCTAATCTATTTTTCAGTTCCATGATTTCTCTGTCTTTGGTGTATGTTTCATTGGCGTTGTTATCTATTTCCTTCTGCATTTTATGAATGGCGTCAATCAATGGCTTTAAAGTTTTGAAAGTGTACGATCCGCTTTGTTCTTGAATTTGCTCTGATACTTCATTGAGCTGTTCATTATCCTGTTAAAAATAAACAATATTTCTATTCACTATATCATTGGCAAAAAAATCCATTAAATGTCATGATAATTACATTATTTCCAATAGTTGCGGCTACGAAAGATACTCCACATACAGCTAGTATTAAAGCCATATATATAAACACAATCCAATTTAATCTCATTTTATTTGCCCTTCTAAAATTCACTGAACTGCTGTCAACAAAAGCGTAATTCAACTGAATATTAAAATCAATTTGCAGTTTTACTTAGTTGAAAATATTAAAATTGATAATACAATGTCCCAAAATGTCGAGTTTAAAGTCAAGTTGTATTAACTGATAACTAAATTATATTCTATATAATTTTGAGATAGTCTATAAAACTGAACTGCTGTCAAAAAAAGTGTAATTAAACTGAATATTAAAATAAATTTGCAGTTTTACTTAGTTGAAAATATTAAAATTGATAATATAATGACCCAAAATGTCGAGTTAAAAGTCAAGTTGTATTACTGATAACTAAATTATATTCTATATAATTTTGAGATAGTCTATAAAGCATCTTAGCTTTATTATTTAAATATATATGGTTATTCTATCTGTTATCTGAGTGTTTCTTTTTTTTTTAATATGGACCGCCTAGTTTGCTTTTGTGTCGAGGCACCGTGCTCAAGTCGTTGCCACGCCTATTTTTGGGGTATGGCAAGCTGTTGGTAAACATACTCCATTCGGATGCATATATGCTCAACTCGGAGAACTTTCGCAACCTGAACGAGCAGCTGAAGAACGGCTGCGTCCTTCTGCAGGGCTATGGTATACAAACTGCTGGACAGCTGCATTACGAGTCCTTTCCATTCCAGGCGTCAGATACCCGCCTGGCCCAAAGGCCCAATGGGCAACGCATCGCGTCGTGCAGAAGCTGACCGGGCATTTGGATTTGCGCCAACAATGCGGCTATATACCATTCCTGAACACGGGCGTGCCTGATCTGGGCTGTGAGGAGTATGAGCTGCAGGTTAAGCTAAAGCTGCCGCAGCGCAAACGCGCCTCGATTTCTGTCGTTAATAAGTCAAATGTGCCAAACGATCAGCTGACCAGCTATCAACTGAATGATGAGAATCACTTTGCGACCACGCCGGAGCATGGATCGGCAAATGAATACACCTCGGCGGACTGCACCCAGCTGCTGGTCAGCGAGATGGCCAATTGCACTAATAACAGCAGCAGCAGTCGCGCACCGAGGATGGGACACTGCTCTTCGATGTGGATACAAATACGCGCATTTGTGAGCAGCTAGTGCGTCAGCTTTGCAGCGATGCTAATCTGGAGACGCTACCCGTCAGCGGTCAACAAGCTCAATTGCTGTTTTTGGAGTTTGTGCGTCAGTGTTTGTACTTTGAGGATGATCCTTCGACGCCGCCGCAGCTGCATGAGTCACTGCAGCCAATCAGGGCTTTGCCTTGGACCTTTGAGAATGGACGCGTCGGTTATTGGAATGGCCGTTAAATTGTCATCTCACTTAATATTCATGCATTCCAGTTTGTGAACGCATTGCCCAGTACAGCTTACAAGTATTTCTTTGTATTGTATGCTCTTCATATTACTTACTTAATTATTTTCTGTTCCCCCGGGTCTTGTATAGTTCGACCTATATATACAAACACTTATATATGTAGTAATAGCTTATCAGCTCGCAAGCTATAAGTCAGCCCGATAGGCCAAGCGCCTGGGCTCACCCCCAAATCCCAAGTATTCCGTTTTTTATTAGTTTTGTAAGTTCGCTAGAGTGGCAATAAAGCAATCAAAGCCAAAATGTAAAACACAAACACACACTCTTTACTAAAAAAACCATGTAAGCATACTAAATAAATTAGTATGTCTGAATAAATGCAATTTTAAAAACTTGAGCATATATTTTTTTTGGTTTTCGACGAGTTAAACTGAGTTAGATGGGACTTAGTGTTATTGTTACAATTATTACAGTTGAAATTGAAATATTATTATTATTAGATTTTTTTGGATTTCAAAAATTTATATATGATAATTGGAAGATAGATTTCAATGCAATCCCCATTCTTACTTATCCACATTAATTGTTGAATAACTTCTAAATTGGTTGTCCGATTTGAACAAATAAATACGCTTAAAACTTTTGTAAAAGTATTATGTTTAATGTAAAAATAATACAAGAATGTGTAGTGACCAGTTTCCTACTGGATCGCGAAGTCAGCTGCTGAGAGCAGTACCAACGGTTTGACCTTGCATTATTTCTCGGTAAGCCTTTCTCTTAAGAATCGGCAGCATCGTACGTTTGTGCCGTTTCTTATCTGCTGCCGCCTAACTTACTTCCTAGCCTAGCAACAGCAGCTATCCTGAAGCGTAGCTTCGGAAATTAGCTAATTGCGTGGGCTGCTGGTTAGATAGCTGCGCCTATGCAGAGGAGTTAGCGATCAACTTCTGGAACTTGTGGCAGGTGGGTGCCACCATGAGCAGCGCCCAAAGGCAATATATGCAGTTGATACATTGAATTATAGAATGGGGTAATCAGCGGTTACTTCTGTTTTGGTCAACCATCATCACAAATATGACAATATAATAAAGTAAATTAGGTTCTTGACTTATATCATTAACAAGAGAGTATATGTATATTATATATATTATATGTATACTTAAATTTAAATTAAAACCTTAAAATGATTTAATCAGACAGACGAAAGAGAAGACATTTTATTGTTTAATGAGTTTTAATTTCCTCATGTGTGCCTTTGAGGAATCATTAAGCAAATTCGAGCGGCAACTTATAATTTTGCATTAAATTTCAATTATAAATAAAATAGATATATTATAATACATATATGTACTTTCATATTAATAAAATTTATAAAAATAAATTTAATTTATTAAATGGCAATTAAATGCCAAAATCATCCTTATGCCTGTTTAATACAAATACACAATTTATATGTAAATGTTGAGATAGGTCACGAGAACATTGAAATTACAAACATACATTTATGTGTAAGTATGTACATGCATGTGTGTGCGCAGGCTGAACAATTTTGGCGCGGACTCGCCACGATATAGAGAGCCATAGGTAACGACAAGACGGCTGCAACTTTTCGGCTCTCACTGCGCATGTATGTCACATTTTACTAAAGACGACGCAATAGACTCAAAATGTATGAATAAAATGACTTTTTTTTAGTTAATCGGCTGCTACTGCTGATGGGGGGATCTAGTTTGGTAATGACTACCCGCATAATATAAGAAAATGTCAAGCGCATCTAATGACATACCTCCGACCTTTTAATTTGATTGGCAAACGCGTTCAACGCATCCACCAATGGAAATCCACTATAAGAAATTTC
>JAWNNH010000351.1:0-197586 GCA_035043045.1 Hirtodrosophila alboralis
CTAACATTTTAAAATTATGAGATATAATAAAATAAAGTGTGCAGTTTCTTTTCGGTACAGTTCTTATTCTTGATCAGTAACTGCACCCGAGGGAGATACTCAACCCATGTCCGCCTGTATACGATACGAAGATAAAGTTGTCCGTCTCTCCACTACTCTTTTTGTTCCTATACGAACAAGTGATTAGATTAATTTGCATTAAAAATGGGGATAAACAAAGGCTTCACCGACTCTATAAAGTTTAAGTCGACCTACATAGAAGTCATCGAATGTTTGCCCGTAAAAAGGCTGATATTTTTAAATTATAAAGAGGATAGCTCGATTATTTATGGTAGAAGTGTGTCCAAACTAACTGTTAATCAATTGTAAACTACTATAGTCCCGCAAACTTAGCTGTTTGATTATTTTTGTTGTATTATGCAAACATATGTATACAGAAGTTATGGTAAACAAATATTATATTCAGAGCACTATGATGATTTGAGTTTAAAGTATAGCTGAGAAAGGCGATGCTTGTTAACATAATGATATAATGCAAATGATGTATCAATAAATAAAAATGATCCGAACACACATAATTGAGTTATTATCCCAACACACTTTAGGGGTTATCCCTGTTCCATACAGGGGTCCGTAACGTACTGTGCTTTGTAAAATTAAGCGAAAAATTTGACATTTGGTGTGAAAATTTGAAGAAGTTGGTCACTAATTGTGTGACAGCATTATATACTGAATGACATGCCCGAAAGTCCAGATGGAGTATACTCCTAAGCTGCCAATTTTGCCACCACAATGCCAAGAGCACGATCTGCAGTCAGAAAAGAACCATAGCCAAGCTGATCATTGTGGACAATGGCCGGGAATCGGCATTTCATCTAAGTAAAGACGTTTATTGGGTACAGGGGGTATTGTGTATTTTGATGGCAAAGAACACATTGCCAATCGAGCTACTGTCCCCGGGATAGGGACTGCAGTTTCCGCTCATATTCCCATCCCTACTCTGCCCGGCACCCGGCACCCGGCACCCGCTGTGCCGTTAAGTACTCAGTTATGTCCGTGCCATTGTTTGTTTGTGAATCAATTCAATAATTTTCCACCTATAATGATCTTGAAGAGTGTGTTCGGCGACCGTTTCGTGTCATGTCGTTACAAATGAAAACAATTATCGATGTTGTCGAAAAGTAAAGTCGAATAAAAACAAACAATAGTGTCAGCATTTTCTTTTTCTATATAAGTAGTTCCGAGTTCGGACAAACTACACTCAGAAAAAACTTGCTTGACAATGACCGAAATAAGTACAAAATAAATTCAATCATAAATTCAAAAATTCATTGCATACGAAATTTAAGTTTACCTACTGATAGATGGATATAGATATATTGCTGATCATAAATATATGATCACAAAGTTAGAGAATTCTTTTCCCGCCTGTTAAAAACTTATGTACAATATTTTTATATTATTAATCGTAGAGTCTGCAATAAATTTATTTTATGAACTATACGCACTTTAATTTGACTATTGACTGATCATAAATCTAAAATAAATACTCCCACTATAATACTTACAGCTATACATTTTTCGTTCCTAAAAGAACGATCACTCTTTTGATCTGAGTGTAAAGAAAACGATTTGCCATCTCGTTCTATAGCATTTGAGTATTTCCCTCTTATTCTTACTTGCGCTCATCAAACAAATGAGCCTCCTTAGCGGCTGTCGGGTAATCGTCGCTCGTGTATTGTGTCCTATTTGGTGCATAATGGTGCCTAGTGGCAGTGGTTGTTTGTTGCCCTCGTCAGGGTCGAGGACGGTCCTTTCTTTGGTCCTGGTCCTGGTCCTGGTCCACTACATTTTGTTCCAACACAATTGTTTGCCAACTGATTTGTGTTGCAATTACATTGTTAATCCCATTGGCATGATGTTTTTGGCTTTTGTCTGTCCTGTTACTTTTGGTAAATCATCACATTATTTCTAACACATGAAAATATACATACAATTGTACATAAAAATAAATATGCCTAGTAGGGTCTACGTGTTCTACCAGCATCAATTAATGCAACTGAAAATAAAGACAGGATATATTGCAGTTCACATAGGGTGACTTATCCACATCAGCTGACTCTGTCATAATAATAATACATATATTAAACTATTAATATTACTAAGTGCTAAGGTCGAGTATCCAAAACCACATACATATACTATAGAGATACATTAAAGTCAAACGATAAAGAAATTAAACACTAACACTAAATTAAAATTATAAATCTTTTCAGTACATTTAATATATTATATGGTACAAAAATGAAAACCTCCATACCATACATAGATCAAGTTAATTTCAAATTTTCGATTTTTCCCCCACCACCGCAAATCGATAAACAGTATCCTGATCAAGAATATATATTTTTTATGGGGTCGGAGACGTTTCCTTCCATGCATTACACATTTCGTGACAAAATTATCATACCCTTTAGCAAAGGTATAAAGGGTATAAACTAACTCTTGTAATAAAATCAATAAAGCGTATAAAGTACATTCTCTTGCCCATATAAACAGATAGAGTATTCACAAACAAATGAGCGACTGACTGAGTATGTAAATATGTATGTATGTATCGATGCTATCATTGTTAGCTGTTTGAAATTGATGTCACTTTAATGGTCACACGCATACGGACTTTGGGGAAAGAAACAGTTGGCTTAGCCTTTCGTAGTGCCTCATCCTGACCCTCATCTTCAAGCACACGATAATGGGGTAAGAGTAGCAGACAGTTGATGCTTCGCCGGCTGCAAGTAAGAATTAAATTGATACGCAGATTTGGGGATTTTCTCAGAGCCAATACTAGGAAATTTGTTTGAAATCCATGCTTGACTTGAATTCCGAATACAACCTTTTTCAAAGCCTTTTTCTGGCCGTTTGATTTGATTTCTATTTTGTTTTGTTTTTGTTCTACCGGTTACCGTGGCACCGTCCGTTCAGTATCTGTTTTCATATTTTTATCGTTCTTATCTAATGAAAATATGCTACGAAATTGAGTTGTTACCAAATACAACTTTTTATGTTGGTTCGGATTAAAGAGCATACTTAAAGTCGACCGTATTAAGGATGATTAATTTTGACGTCCTTAGAGCGTGCCAAGCCGAATTTTATGCCTCATTGAAAGTAAATAGAAAACGAATCAAATCAATGTAATACATATGTACATATATATATATATATATATATATATTTATTATCAACCTGTTATGTCGGCAGTGTATATAAAATATATACACATTGTTTCTGACGAAAGGTTTCAATTCTTCTGCTCTTTTAGCACAGATAAATCGTGTCCTCATCTATGAATTTATAATTAATTATTTATTTGTTTTTTATTGTTCCCGGTTTTATTTTTTGTAAACAGATTGCAGTTGCACCTTGCATTTTTAATATACATAGCTGAAATAATTTTAATTTATTTCAAAACACTTTCTTTAAAACACTATTTCCAAAATGCAATTAAAACAAGTAAGAAACGGCTATCTTCAGCACGCCGATTCTATATACCCTTTCTTAGACTTCTAAGACAATGTTCGAATACTTTTGTTCCTTGGGCAGCTATATGATATAGTGGTCCGATTTTGTGCAAACTTGGTCTGATTGTACAAATCGGAATTTTACACTGATATGCAAAGTTTGGTTTTGATATCTTGAAGCACAAAAGAGTTTGTCATACACAAGCTTTTAATGAATATGAAGTGTCTCCGATTGTTCCTTGGGCAGCTTTATGACATAGTGATCCAATCGGGCTGACTTTGACATACAAACTAAAATAAAATATAAATCATCAAGAAAGCTCTAAGATAAAGTCAAGTAAGCATAGAAACAGACGGACATGGCTATGTCGACTCAGCTAGTCGTCCTGACCAAGAATATATATACTTTATTGGGTCGGAGACGTCTCCTTCTATGTATTACACATTTCGAGACAAATTTCTAGTACCCTTTTGTAAGGGTATAATAAAAACCCCAATAACTGAATTTTGTAAGTTGAAAGTAAAACTAAAAATTCAGTTAGCGGCAAACTTAAAAACACACTTCACTCTCTTGTTATATAAAAAATTTAATTTAATATATAGATATAGTAAATTCATTTTATAATGGCGTGGATTTCTAGATTCGTCTAATGGTCGAAAATCGAACAACGAATGGTTATTTACCCTGTAGCCATTAGAAATAGATAAAAGAGGCTTCTAATTCAGTGCAACTGCATGTTTCAAGCATCCTCATCATTTAAAGAATATATATTCTTGATCAGCATCAATGCACATCGATAAAGCCGATTTACAGACACAATTTAAAAGATATTTTTTTTTGTATTTTAATTGTAATTTTAAGTTAGTTAATAAGTTTATATAAAAACAAAAGCTAAGCCAAGTTAACCTTAGTTTAAATTCAAATCGTTGATATACTTATAAATCATCAACGACTATCGGCTACTCTTATGCGGTTCCATTTATTTTCTGTCGCTGCAAGTTTGGATTTTCTGCATACATATTTGAAAATTTCCTCATAAATACATGCATTTCGTTTGAATTAACAATGGAAATATCTGAAATTTGGTGAATATTGCAGGTCACAGTGGGGTAAATCAGTTGGGTGGCGTCTTTGTTGGAGGAAGACCACTACCCGACTCAACTCGCCAGAAAATAGTTGAGCTCGCTCACTCTGGAGCTCGACCATGTGATATTTCTCGGATCCTTCAAGTTTCAAATGGATGTGTTAGCAAAATTTTAGGCAGGTAAGTACCAAAGCAAAATTTGGATGTGAATTTCATAAGTATATTTTTCGCAGCCTCCTTTATTAGCTCTGTTTAAGATTTTCTGTTAACTTAAACACACACTCACTTTGGTTTCAGGTATTACGAAACAGGTAGCATCCGACCACGTGCGATTGGAGGATCAAAGCCACGAGTGGCCACCGCGGAGGTTGTTAGTAAAATCTCGCAATACAAACGAGAATGCCCCAGTATATTTGCATGGGAGATTCGCGACAGATTATTACAGGAAAACGTATGCACAAATGACAACATACCAAGTGTAAGTATTTATATAAATACATACGAGTATACCCTACTACGACTACGATACGCCCGCTACACTGTTCAAAATCGTCAATACACTACATACTACATTACATACTAATTCTAAGGTCATGATTTTGGTATTTCCAAAATATTTATTTTTCTCAGTGTAATTGCTGCTCTTGCAAAATATTATAAATTTTAAGTATTTTTCGACTTTGGTGTTTGTAAACCGATCGATATAAATATTTTACAGCACGTTAATATAATCACAAAAATGAGCATGAAAATATCATAATCTTCAAATTGTGACTGCAAATAGTTTTTCCACTTTGTACCCAAAGTGGGAAAAAGGATCTTTAGAATGTGGAGATTTGTGTAACAAGCAGAATGAGAAGTTCATGATCAAGAGCCGAACAATCTAGCCCTATCTGTCTGTCCGTATTTAACTCAGATACTGATGCCACCAACTTTTTTTTAATGGTTTTATATACGAGTATCTTCGACTCACCGTGGCCTGGTAATCTCAGTCTAAATGATTACGTCTTAACTTAAATATAAATCAATAAATTATATTTCAAAATTTGTAATTAAATTAACTAAACTTAAAGGCTTAGAGCATCAATTTTGTTGATTCAGTACCATCACTGCAGTTGATGTTAGGGACCGCTGCTGAATCTGATCTTTCAGCCGGTGTCTTCATATGTTCACCATTGATATTCCAAGCTTTGTCGTCTTTTTATCTTTTTTTTATTATAATCGCTGTCCCTGACCTTCTCAGTCGTTGCAATCAATTTTTTATTGGTTTTTTTTGTACCTCTCACTCAAATTATTTATTTATTTATTTTTTTGTAATTTTGTAAGGCTTATCCTGAATTGCTGTTTACTTTTCACTTTTGTCACTTAAAGATTCGTGGTTAGTCTGTTTAAGAAAGTCTCCAAATTTGTTTCAGTAATTTAAGAATCCCATTATTATGTGCCATTTTTTCATTTATATTTCTTTTGTATTCTTGACGCCATTTTTTGATTCTTTTATATTCTTACTTCTAGTTAGCATTACCATTTTTTTTATTGTTTATTAAGTATGCCAAAAAAGGAAAAACTCAAAGAAGGAAAATGAATTGTGACAGCGATGCCGATGGCCTGCGTTGTGCTTTCCCCATTGACAGTTGTGTGGAAAATGTGCTCATTCAAATGGAAGGGAAAATCTTTTATGCACATTAAACGACAAAAAGGGAAATCAGTGCTAGAAAAGTATGAAAAACGTACAATATTAAATAAATACAGGCCAGCCCGCCACCACAAAGCGTTAAGCGTTGAAATTCACGCGCGGGGGTAATCACGGCTTTCCTACGATTCTAGAAAACAGAAACCAGAAACAGAAACGACCTATTGGATGGGCCCAAGAACCGTACCCGGCAGGGTCGTGCCGGAATCACTGAGGGGTGAAAACGTCAGTGTTTGGCAGTTGGATGTTGGATGTTGGATGTTGCCGCATGCTGTAATTTGTTTTACTGTGAAGGTGGTCATCAATTTTTCCAGCGATTGACAATAATTCTTTATATTTTCTCTAAACTGTCACTTAAAGTGACTACCAACTAGTTTTTTATCGAAATATTTGTATTAATAATATTAGTTAAGCTATACCAAATACTGATAATAGGACGATATATATATTCTCGGCTTACATCAACAGCCTGGTCGACATAGATCAAATCTGGGCTTTTAGCATGAATGATTTTTCTTTTTTATGTCCTAAAACACTTTGAAATTAAATATGATCAGATAAAATATGAAGTTATCAAAGATTAGAAAGAGATGACGACATATTATAAGTACTTGACTTTGAATAAAAAACAACCAAAATGTTATATTTTTGTATTATTTTATACATTTGGCCTAAAAAGCGTTGGTTAAACGTTACTTTAAAGACTATATATTTTGTTGTCATGCTCTTATGTACTCATCCAAATATTGTAGTAATTGTATATCGGTCCTGGTAGGATTATTCGTATGGATATAAATAAGCAATAGGTAGGTACGTCTACATATGGCGGCATACGTATGTATGTGTGTACAGCAGTATATGAGTATATATATATGTATGTACATAATTATGTACAAAATAATATACATAACGCTTTCAGGGATGGCGCTCATTTTAAAAATAAGTTTTTATAGAAAACGAAGTGTTCGTTTTCGTTCCCTCGAAAGGACATTTTTGCCTAATTTTTCCACTCAACTGCACTTTTCCCTGTTGTTCTCGCTCGCTCATTTATATGTTTGCTCGTTTGTTCTGTTCTTTCGTTCGTTCGTTTCTGCTGTTGCCTTTTGAATTTCATTTCATTTCAAAAGCGTTGTCATGCGCAGGCACTGCCTTAAAATAATAATAGAAGAAAAAAAATGCAACAGCATCATGTGAATTGGTCGTCAGCTGCTGTCAACAAGGAATAAGAAAAGGTGAAGTGGAAGTGGAAGCTTTTTGTTTTTTTCTTTTTATACTACAACAAACAAAATTCGAATCGGAACTTGGGCCGAGATCGACACATCTACTCTCGCTTTCTGTGTACCTCTGCGTCTGCATCTACCTATCTGTGTCTAGTACAACTTAAAAATTAACATAATAGTATGGTTTAGTTAATAAAAATACTCTCTACTCAGTTCGAAAAGTTCAATAAAAGTTAATTATTGGGAAGCACCAAAATGTAACACCTTTCGTTTCGACCGACGGCGTATTATGGTATATCTATATTTTTAAATTGCAATTTCAAGTGAATTTAGTGCGAAGCGTCTTTGCAAAAGAAATAATTGTGTAATTATTAAAATAGTAATAAAAAGTGAGTATTTGCGCTTTAAACAGTTCAGCGACAGTGCAGAAAAAAGAGTATTTCAAATAGCGACTGAGCTGTTGCTCTTCATAAGGAAAATGGCTTATTCTGAATAATCTTAGTGTTTATTTATAACATGTAATGGCAAATTTTATAGCAGAGATTCATAGATATTATTTGTGCTTAAAATGAAAAACTTTTAAATTGTGTCTGTAAATCGTTTTTTGGGCTTAAAACAAAATTTTGTTTGTGTGTTTGTGTGTTTGTGTGAGTGTGCGTGAAATGCCTTTCTCCTCGATTCTTAAAAATTAAAGGACGTGCATGTAAAAATACAATTTTTTTAAAGGAAATTATTTTTTTTTATATATATTTAATTTTTATTTATATTATTAATTATACAACTTTTCTTAAGAAAATTATTTTATTTAATATTTTTTTATTTTAATTTTTGTTTATTTATTGTTAAATGTGTGTATTAACTGTCTGCCTCCTCGATTCTCAAAAGTTGAAGGGAGTGCAAAATCATAACTTTAAAATTGTGGATGCAAATCCATTTTGACTATCGGACAGGACCAGATCAAGATCGGAGTTCTTTGCAAACATTTGTATTGTTTCTTTGCAGTTTCTTACGTACATTAACTTATTTGCATTTTGTGAATATATTTTCAGGTATCGTCGATAAACCGAGTACTGAGGAACTTGGCAGCACAAAAAGAACAGCAAAGTGCTGGCTCGAATAGCTCAACTTCGAATCCATGCACAAGCACAAATCCAAGCCATTCGACAAGCGGTAACAGTAATGCCAATGGTAATGGCAATGGTAATGGTAATAGTAGTAGCAACAGTAATACCATGGGTGCAACCACTGGGGCATCATCGAGCTCAACAAATGATCTGATGCAAACGGCAACACCTTTGAACTCTTCGGAGAGTGGCGGAGCCAGCAATTCTGGCGAGGGCAGCGAGCAGGAATCAATTTATGAAAAGCTTCGTCTGCTGAACACCCAACACACTTCGGCGCTGAACTCTGCTATTTCATCAGGACAACCGCCAGCCAGCCATAGTCATGGTCATCTTATGACGAGTGTGCCCAACCAATTCAGTCCGCATCCCCATTCCAATCATTCGCTCCATGCCCATGGACATCAACAGCAACAACAGAGCTGGCCACCTCGCCATTACTCCACGGGATCTTGGTACACAGCACCCCTCAATGGCAGCGAAGTTCTTCCCTCTAACAGTGTAATGTCTGTCACGGGATATGGAACCGGTAGTATGATCGCCGGACCAGGTCCGGGACCAGGGCACTCATTGAGCCCCCCAAGTGATCTCACCAATATTGGTTGCCCAGGCGTTCATTTAGGAAACTGTACTATTTCAGCAGACGACGTTATGCTAAAAAAGGGTAAGTTAAGTAACTATTATACTTATATTGAATAACAAGTAGGAAGACTCCAATCGAGACTCCTGACAGCCAATCAATGCACTTTATCTGGTAGTCCGTTGTACTGATTTGTGTCCCTAAAATAAAAAGCAATAACTTTTAAAGTGTGTCTGTTAGTCGGTTTTTTGTTAAAATAATTAAATTAAAACAGAACAAAGAGAAATTAATGTTGATCAAAAATATAAATTCTTTACATAGTCGGAGATGACCCTTACCTACTTTTGCATTATATTAGGAGTCTCTTTTATCTACCTTTAATAGGCCTATTAATCATAGAGTGTCAGCGAAAACGCAATCTAATGTATCTTCTTATTTAGCATCCATTGAACTGCTTGAATAATAAAACTGTTCAACAATTTTTACATGAGTAGTTCTACTCGAGTATAATATTACTGCATACTTTAAATTTTCAGATGACCCCCAAAATCAGGAGTTATGGCCAAAAAACTTTTTCGAAGCACTTTTTACTCCTAACAGGTAATAACACTTTACAAGGCAAACGCATATAGCCTGTCCATAAAGTTTTCAAAAGCATATAAAACGACCTTTCAAATGATGTATATTTATATATATAAACTATATATATATATACTATATATATATATACTATATATTAAATATTGGTAAAGATATAGGCCTGTCAATCTAGCTTTTTTATAAGTGCCTCGTTAAGTGTAAAAAGTGCCTCGAAAACGTTTTAATATTTTGCTCGAGGAGGACTACAAAGTACATATGATCAATATTCCTCATCTGTGACCTGGATACATTGTGTCTCATATTCGGGAACACTCGATTACCATTTTATGAGAGCAATGTGAAAAAAAATCAATTGTATTTTCCGAACTGGATTGGAATTCGGAATTCGGCCATTATTCAGTTTTATCCAAAGTACGCACGATTGACTTGAAATACCTTATGTCTGCACGACGCTTTTGTTAATGTTCAATATGTAGTATATATTTACATATACACGCGAACCGCCACTGATATGAATTACCTTTTTTTCCTGTTGTCCGCTGTGATTGTATTTTATTTATCAGTCTCTATACCGTCTTAAATTCGCTGAGGGTGAACTTGTCGTGCGTGCGTAAATAGTATAAGCACGTGACCAAGCGTCCATTGCTTGATTGTCCTTACCAGGACTCCGGTTCCAGTTTATACTCTCTGTCTGGCATAATAGTCGACAAACAGTCGTAGTATCATGTATAATACTTGAATCTTACTTGGCGCATAATAACATAGTCTGCATATGCAAATATTACCACGTGAGAATGCTCTAGTCGAAGAGAAACCACGCAAAATAAGTCTTGATTGCAGCAAGGTGTAAAACTTTAAAGTTCGCCAACATCATAATCTATACTTAAAAAAGGTTTTAAAAATGTCTTGATATGTATAGTTGTATAGTTATATTCTTGATCAAGACGGCGAGCTAAGTCGAAATCTTTCTGTTTTCTAAAAATTTAAGTTCATTTCGACGTCAGTCTAAAATTGTCATTTTTTGAAGAATATAGCTTCGGCGGGCCGAATATATATTTCCTTCTTGTCAAATCAGAACTTCAAACTTTTGAAAATAATTTCTTAAGTATCACAGGTTTATTTACTTCATTCAGTTTAAGTGAATGACCAAGATCAATACATTGGTTTATTAATTTTTTTAATTTTTAACGTTTTTATTTAATTAACAGTAAAAAAGTTTATTAAATCAAGTAAATAGTTGTATTAGCTATATTAAACAAAATTTGTTTCATCACACATGTTGCTATCTTCTAAAGGATCTTCAAAAGAAAAAGTATGTAGTTTTCAGGAATTTTGAAGGTCTTGCAAGTTTTTCAAAAATCGTTTATGGATTGTTTAAGTTTTCTGACCGGAGAGCCAATATGGGCGTCTTATTAGAATCAATTTTTAATATTCAAAAATTTCCTTGTGGATATACATATATACATATATGGAGCTTTAACATACATCGTCTTTTTAAAATTAGCACTGTATATTGCTGCTATTAGATGTATAACGAAATATTGTTAAAGCCGAGTCCATCTTAAGTAGATAAAAATTGCGTTAGCTCTGTATGTTATATTTCGCTTTGCTCACACTTTGTGCAACATATGCAAACATTTAGCAAAGATCTTTTAATTAGTTTAACCACATGAGCACAAAGTTTTGAAAACAAAACCTGTGCGTAAAGTCCAACCGCGTGCTGCCTTAACTGTTTGGGTGTGTCAAGAGAGAGTAACTGTAACTGTATCCCCGTATAATCTGCAGCCTAAGGCAACGGTAACTGCGACGGCAACGGGAATCGCTGCCGTACTTGACAAGTTTACCCTTAACCGTGTAGTTGCTTTAATGCGATTTACAGACTCATTTTACAGGCGATGACACTTCATTAAACGTCAAGTCGTGGGGATGGCAGCTCTAACAGTGGTTGGGTGTTGGGAGGTGGGAGTTGGGAGTTGGGAGTGCGGGCGGTACGTACAGTGGTATGTGGTGTGGTTAGGGTGTTGATGGGGTGCATAAATAGAGAGCACAAAATACATATTTATAAAATTGTATCTGTAAACCTCATGCTAAAGTTCTCGCCTTATCTGGTTTGTCTCTAATGTATTTAACTGTGGAAGATTGTTGTTCTGTCTGTCTGCCTCCCTCATCATCGCCAACACCGTCATATTATCTGCTTCCGAAGCTTTTGTTGTAGTTTTGGTTTGTTGTTGATGCTGTTTTAATACCGCATAGCTCTTACCCCTTACCACGACTTGTTGTTGTTGTTGTTGTTGTTTATGGACGTATGTTGCTGTTGTTGCCTGTCAGCACATTGCACTTTACTAGGCATGTGACGTGTGCTCTGGGACTGGACCAGGACCTGGGCCCGAACCTGCGGCATGTCTCAGAGCTATCAGCATCTATTTGCTCTGTCACATCCACTAACATTCAGTGCCAGTTACACACACACAGAACACAGAAAAGCCTTAGCTATATCAAAAGTGACAAGCTGAGATCGAAGTGTTGCGGCCTGCGGCCTCTTTGATGTGGATGATGATGTGGTTTGAAGGTTTGAAAAAGTAGGACCGCATGTCGGTTTCTCAGCGCTGTGAAGTTTTGGTTGACTCAATATGGATACCTATCTATAAGTATATAATAAATACATGATAAAGACTAAAGTTGTTCAAAAGAGGCACCTCGAATCCTATAAAGTATGTGTATTCCTTACAAGGATCAATGTTCGAGTCGATCTCGCTTTGTCCGTCTGTCCGCATAAAAACACAGATCTCAGACACTATTAGAGATATAGATATCAAATGTAGATTCCCGTATACCATGCGCAGGTCAAGTTTTTTTTAACTTTCCGATACTCGCTCGATCGATGAAAACGATTTAAAGTCACAATTTTAAAGTAAATCCTTTTAATAATATGATGAATTTCCGATAAATGTTTCTATATTTTTTTTGTATTACAGAGCTTGATGGTCACCAATCGGACGAAACTGGTTCAGGTGAAGGAGATAATTCTAATGGTGGTGCATCCAACATAGGAACTAGTGAAGATGATCAAGCCAGATTAATATTGAAAAGAAAATTGCAACGGAACCGCACATCTTTCACAAATGAGCAGATTGACAGTTTAGAAAAAGGTTAATATATTCTATTCTATTAAATCTTAAAATATAGTAGAATTAAAAAACAGCTATCTTTGAATTACCGAACATATACATATACTCTTGTATAATGAAACTTGAACTGGTTAATTTGGTTACGGAATTCTGTATTTTGTGCTGGTCGGCAACATATATCCATTATGGGATCTTTCGATAAGTTACACATTTCGGTTTATTTGAGATATTCGTAAAAATCACTCAAATATTTTTAGATTTGAATCAAGCTATGACAAGTTTATTGAAAAAATCAATATAATATAAATAATATAAATCAACTTTAATGATATTTACACCAATTAAAAGTGTGTTACACACAAATGTATGTAACAGGATTCTCTTACTATATAAATTATATGTATTTTTGATCAGCATAAACAGCCGATTTTAAACTTAAAATAGTTTAGTGAGATTGAAACTATGTCTGGCTGTTATAACCTCTAAAATCTGTGTGTTCATTCAGGGCCAAATTGATTCGAATATTAATGCTGATCAAGAATATAAATGCTTTATTGTCTATTACCTGTTACATACATTTGCCCAGTTTTATGATCTCCTCTTACGCATTTCAATGATTACAGGGTGTAAATACACGAATCTCTTCGTAACAAAATAAACTTATTAATCTTATCACTGGTTTCAGAATTCGAAAGAACACACTATCCAGATGTCTTTGCACGCGAGAGATTAGCGGGAAAAATTGGATTGCCTGAAGCGAGGATACAAGTCTGGTTTTCAAATCGACGTGCCAAATGGCGACGTGAGGAAAAGTTACGAAACCAGAGACGAACGCCAAACTCAACCGGTACAAATGGAACGTCATCTTCGACTTCGGCGACAACATCGATGACTGACAGTCCCAATAGCCTGGGTTGCTCTTCCCTGTTGGTCGGCTCTACGCCCAGTAAGTTCAATTGTCTATTCAAAATTTGTAAAAGAGGGTAACAAAACAAATTCTCCAGATAAGCCTGTCTGACCTTCTGATTAATATGCAATCTAATTTTAGTTTTCTCGCTATCTTGATGAAACTTTTCAGGCAAAATATATTACGAAACTGTCCAGGTCAGGTCATTGTTTTGAAACATATATAGAAAAAATCGGCAGGAAAATGTAGAAGCAATCATATATTTGGTTTTAATTAATTAATTTAATTTTCGGGTAATTTGTTGGACAAACGATTTTTTCTCAACCTTATTGATTTAAGTCGGCCTTATTGATTCTGGCAAGTTACACCGCTTTTATTTTTTTTCTATCTTAGTCCTGTTTATAAGAACGCAATGTTCCCAAAATTACAGACCCAACTTAGGTACGTAGAATTCTAATAACGAGAGTGAATACACTTTTTTTCAAAAATGTCCGACACTCACAATCGCATTGAATATCGATATGCTGTATACCATATTCAGATCAATTTTATTTTTTAACACACGTGTGCTTTTTTTGTATTCATATAGGTGGACTTAATGACTTAGCATCGCCAAATCCAATTGCATCAAGTGTTGCATCTGAAGCATCCGATGTACATCATTCAACATCTGTGACCGCACACACACGATCTGAAACGCATGTCATTGGTGCTGGTCGAATACATGAGGAAGTGGGCAATGGGTGTTCGCCGGGGCTAGGGATTGTTGAGCAGCATCATCAACATCATCACGTTCCTCACACACTAGTCCCTTCAATCTCCCCACGGCTAAATTTTAACAGTGGCTTCAGCAGCTCCATGAGTGCCATGTATTCAAATATGCACCACAATGCGATATCCATGAGTGAAGGTTATGGGTAAGTTTTGTAAGGATTAGGTGCTCATACTTATATTAAGAATAATCTTTATGTTCTGGGCTCTCTTAGTTCTGTGTCCTCGATACCAAGCTTCAGTCATCCAACAGTGGGCTCCTTGGCTCCTCCCTCACCAATTTCACAACAGAGAGATCTGACGCCACCATCTATGTACCCGTGTCACATGCCACTAAGGCCCCCGCCCATAGCACCACACCACATTGTAGGTGTTGGAGTTGGAAGTGCTACAAATGAGGGCTCCATTGCCAGTAGCAGTTCTTCAGGGAACATTGCGAATGGACCGGCTAGTAATAATACAAGTGGATACGAAGTGCTTTCGGCTTATGGCTTGCCGCCACCGCCATCAGGACCTGCACCAGTAGCTGGCGCAACCTCCTCTGCCCATCACACCATGGAGTCACGCCAAGCGACATGCAGTCCAAATCAAATAGGCACCGGTGGAATTCATGGAGTTGGGCATGCATCCGGTTTCGGAACCGAGAGTATTTCACCTAGTATGCCTTCCTACGCACACATGAGCTATAATTATGCAGCAGCTCCGCCTTCCGGAGCCGGCAACCCAGTAGCTGGCATTAACACACATGGATCCGGAAAGCAACAATTTTTTGCGTCCTGTTTTTACTCACCTTGGGTTTAAGTTTAAGCTCAATGGATCACAAAAACCATCCTAGCCACCTTTCATGCAATCGAAAAGAGTATATATGGATTGTTTAAATATGTCGAATCTTTAATATCGAGGCAGTAACTCGGAAACCCGAAAATCGAATTTACATATCTCTAAATAAATATTTCAAAACACTGATACAAACATGAAACATGAAGCATGAAGGTTGTAGAAAAATGAATATGTATGTATATTTCCGCCCAAGGACGCCACCAGTCATTATTAAATTTGGTGTGATTAAATAATATAATTTTGACAAATAAAATGATATATAATTTTCATTGACAATATTTTAAAGGTTTGTACACAGTAACTCCACGATAAATTTTTTTCCATATAATATACGCGGTGTATGATCAAAAGTGGTACAGAAGGATCCATCTCTGACCCTATAACTTATAATTTAATTTATTATAATTTTGTCTCGAAATATGTAATGCTTCCCGACCCCATAAAATATATATTCCTGATCAGGACGACGAGCCGTTCGTCTGTCTGTCTGTTTCTGTGCTATATAGTCTCTTAGTTTTTGAACTATCTTTATGTGGCAGGCAGAAAGTGCTTGTATGTATATAAAACTTTTTTTTCAAGATATCAAAATCAAACTAAACAGTTCGATAAATTACGATTTGTATAATCTGATCAAAATCGGACCACTAATGAAAAACGAGTTCTATGTGCAAATTTTTTGATTTTCAAGATATCAGCACCAAACTCACCATATCGATATAGAAATATTTTCTGAACTATCTGATAAAGTTTGACTGAAATCGGATCACCATGTCATATGGTTGGGAAGTGAACAATCGGTCGAGTATTACAAATTTTCTTAGAAAACTAAAGCTTCTATTAATATAGCTTCGGCGTGATAGTTGTTTCTGTATTGTGATACCCTTGCTATTATAATTTTGTCACGAGCTCTATAATCTATGCGTCTCCGACCCCATTTTGACTTTGCATTTGAACTATGCCAAAAAAATACCGCACAATGGTCACACTAGCGCCGCAAAGTGGTACCAGCCCTTGAAGCTGCCCATATTTTTTAAGCCTGCAAATATGCTAGAAAATATGTTATTCAGCTGGCTCAGAATATACCAGAAATTATATAATACCTAAAAATATGCTACAAATATGGTTTTCAATGAACCACGTAAAATTTATTTAAAATTGTAATAAATTGACGAACTGTCAGTTTAAATTCTTTGTTACACATTTTTTTATATTATTTTTAAATTTTTGTAGACCATTAAAAGGGTATATAGCTTCTTTCTTGTTTTCGCTTATGTTAAATTTATAAGGCCGATGACTCTGTAAATATATAAAATTAACTTTTTAAACTTTGAATGCTGATACGTTCGGCACTCATGTACACATCTGCATTAAAAAAAATGTCTGCTTGAGAAGGACTATCTTCGCCACAAGGTCATTCAAATCGCCCTTATGGCCGGATTTTAAAATTTGTTTGTGCGTAAGGTTCGCAAGAACCAACTCTATCGATTGCCATTTAATAAATATGAAGTCATCAAAGAATTCAACACTTTAAAAATTTTAGTTCGGATGATATTTATATATTTAATACCCAGTTGGCAAAAATATTAACTTAAACTGTTTATGTTGTTTTTCTGTAAACAATAATTTTATAAGCTGAATTGACAGAAATCTGTCGGCATATTTTGAAAATGTATTTTATTGTTTTAATTGCACACAATTAAATGGCCAAGTACGTATATACACTGACAAATATTAACTGTACACACAATTAAATAAAACTGTGCAAATGTAAGTAACAGTTGAAAGGATACATCTCTGACCATATAAAGTACATAAAGTCCTGATCAGCAACAGGAGCAAAGTCGATCTAGATAATCGGTACTGCTTTCCGATATATGTACATATTTCTTACGGATCATCATCTGCATCCCTTGATCTTGCTCAAATAAGAGGTTTTCTAAAATTACATATTTATTTATTTTTGAAAGCAAGCATAATTTTAATTAACTAGCATTGTATATTGTATATACATAAATACCAAATATACATACACATGCAATTGTATATATTTGTTGTATTATGAGCGTGAATACAATAAAGATACTTATTTTAACAAACATCACATAAGGGTGATAAAGCGAACATACATGTATAACAACAAATATAAATACCAAATACGAATGCAACTTTGGGGAAGTGATTTAATCCTCCTAACTTGTGAATGTTCTCTCCTAGCAACCACTTTTTTAATATTGTTGTTTTTCAAATAATTCATCCCATATACAAACTGCATGCATAAGTATATTACAAATATTTCATCGACCGTGCCTAACAAGTCCTTAAGCATTCTGGGATAACTTCATTAAAGTGTTTGATCAACTTGGCTTTGACAAGGGCTCTTATGTCTGCGAATGTATTATAAATTGAGTCAAAGCTTAATTTATTTGTTAACTAAAGTGCAGTTATAGAGCTGCTTAAAATAAAGTAATAATACTCGACCCAGGTCTGAAATTTGCAAATGTATAGGCATAAGGGGCATATCCGACAAGTCATACAGCAGCAGCAACCTGCCATGCAAGCTTGGCCGTTGGTTTGCACTGCTTGAATTGAATGTGTTTATTTTTGCTTTTTTATACCCTTGTAAAAGGATATTATAATTTTGGAGCGATTTTTAGAAGACCATTGAAAGGGTATATAGCTTCGGCGTGCCGTACGTAACATGCTGGAAATTACTGCGCAATTGGAGCTACGCACAATACTGAAGATATATGGATAACGGAAACTTTTTTGGAAAATCGCCTGCTGTTGAATTCCTCATAATATAGAGAAATGCGCATGTGTCATACCAGAGAGTATACTCTCTTGTTAATGGTCATACATATGCTCCAAGAACACACATACACATACGCACTTGTGTGCACATTTTTTGAAGGAACGATCGTCAACAAATTTTTTTTATCAATAAACTTAACCAGTGTCCGTTTACTTAACTTAACTTACGAAATCTATATATAACTACACAACTACATGACTTTTCAATAGCGGTCTGGTCACTTTATTGATTTTTGTATGGAATAAAGTTGGCCAAAAATCTAATTTAAGTTAAAATCAAATTCAGGAATCTCCACAGTATTGTTAGCGTTGCTGTTTCGTAACTATTGCTATTGCTCCGTGCGATTGTTGCGGAACAATTCATCGCTTAAACTGGCTGCATACATGTGCATATGTATGTATATATTACATTTGTACATCATACATGCTCACGCATTTGATTATAAATAGAACAATAAATACATTGAACAAGTGTTACTAAAAATAAATGCTATTCTAAATAATGCCGGTGATGTTCAGCATACTTATCTATATATATATATAGGAGAGAATGTCCTCATTGACTGACGCTCCTTCAGTCGTTCAATGAAATCCTCTTTCGAATCGTTTATTCAAATTGCTTTAGCGATGCCGATTGTTTCCGAAACGATTTATCGAGCATAAAAAAGACTTCGAGAGCGGTAAAATTTTGTACTTAACTGCCATTTAAATTTTCCAAATGTAGACAAATGTACATGTAAATATATCTTATTCACTTATTATAAGAACTTATTTTCAAAATATTGATTTCGTTTTTAATACTTAAATTAGTTTAATAATAAAAAAGTTAATATTTAATAATAATAATCTAATTTTTATTTCAATTTCAATTAATGTTTTTTTCCAATATATTAATTTTATTAAATAAAATAATACAATTCGTATTGGGAATTTTACGGACAATATTGGAATTAAAATTAATTGGACTCAATGAAATATTTATTTGCGTTCAGTACAAATTAAACTACGGTGTTATAATTGAACACTGCGTCTTCTTAATCAATGCTTAATCTGTTTTTATTGAGTGACCTGTGCAGTTTTGCTAAACGGCACTTGGCAGTATTGCTGGTACCTAAAACGTCAGTGCTGGCCGCATGACATCACCTGATTTAATAACACCATGACTGATACTGATGCCTCTTTGCTGATGCGTGATTCTCGGCTAAATCAATTCGGAAGAAACAGTAATAGATTAACACTCGTGGAGCTCGCTTCGTTTTCACTGAAGGATAATTTTCGTGCTGTGCCTTCCACAGTGTTCTCTGTAGTCTAGTTGTACGTACCAACTTAAATGCAGATATACGATAGTTTACATATATGTACATACATATACATATAACTATTATATATAGTGAATCAACCGATTATTTGTGTTTATGTAAAGTGAAAGTGCAATTGAAGTGAAACTTGAAATAAATTCAAGTTAAACAAATATAAATATGAATGCATATTCATAAATATGCAGTATATCTTAATATATATGTATAAATGTGTGCACATATCCTCCGTTATCTCCATATATCGTACATATGTACATACATAAGCTTGTAGTACAAGAAATTTGCTGTGTCTCTTCGTGGAATTGTGTAACGATTGTCGGGCGTATAAATAGAAATGGCAAATTTGACTAAAAAATCCCAGAAAGTGATGAAAAAAGATAAATAAGTCAATAGATATACTTATGTACATATGTATGTGCATTGAATTCTTACGTACATATGTACATTATATACTTACATAGATGTGTACATACGATATAATTTGTATTTCAAAATTACTTTGCCAAGTGACACTCAGCAAAGAAAATCAAGAATTAAACACATTCTTACATATTTATGTATGTTTGTACATATATCTAATATATACTGTGAATCGTCTTTAAAATGTGTATAGGAATGTACAAAAATATCTACTCCGGGTATAGTCCCCAAATTTTTTTTAACACATTCTACATACATATAGATAAGTTTCACAAATACATACATATATAAGTTCTCGTATAAATAAGTTTTGTATGAGTAAAATATGAACATATATGTATATGTATATGTATGCATGTACATACTTATACAGGTACACAAACATTTATAAGTATGCATGTATGTATACAACAAAACATATATGCATATATATGTACGTTGTTTATGTGTGTGTGTATATATATATATTTATGCATACATACATATACATACATATACATACATAATTCAAACGGTGACTACAAACGACTAAAAATAAACATGCAACACATTTAAATTTTCGTTTTGTGTGGGCAAATTTTTTCCATTCAAACAGTGCCGACAGAGAGAAAAGCGATCAAATTTCCATCTTCCAAAATATTGATGAGTCGTGTGCAATTCTTTAATTGTAGGTATATATAACTATGTACATAAATTTATATGTGTGCAAATACTGAATAAGTTATAGATATGTTCATTTATGTATATGTAAGAATATACACATATGTATGAACATCATATGCATCCTAAAGTACCAATAAATGTCTCTGTGTTGTTGTAAGTATTTCAAACATCTAGACTTTGTGTAAATAAATGAATAAGTACATTTTAATGAATTGGAAATTTTCATTTTGTTTGCTATTTATTTTCACATATTAAGCAAAATACATATGTATGTATGTATGTATGTATATTGTTGTATATATGCACGTGATCCTGCAAAGGCTCGTTAAGTGAGGAAAAACAACATTTCCACGTTACTATTGTTTGGTCACACTATTCTTATATCTATTCATTTAAGTTGTGAAATTAGAAGTGTTGTGAAGTAAATATAAAGCATAAGAAGATATACACATTAAACAGAATATAAAGTATAAAGTATATTTTTCCAATATATATATTTTTAAATATTTAAAAAAAATATTTACATACATATATATGTATGTATCTCTGAACCCATGGGAATCGTCCGTCAACATTCATATGTGTATGTACCAGAGGAAAGAAAATGAATTCAAAGGAATGTTATAATGAATGCCAACTTACAACAATAAATGACAAGTGAATTAGAATAAAATCATAATTTAAATATAGTACTATGCATTCATGTTGTGGGTGACAAATATAATACAATATTGAATACTTTAACGATGCGCGTCTTGTTTATTTAAGAGTATTGCTCTCTTAGCCAGATCACATGTTTAGAGATTAAGAGAATGTTAATGAGAGAGTAAGGATAACGGGCGGGTTAACAGAATATACATTAATGTATGTTGATATGCTTATATACTTTTAGGAGAGAATAGGAAAGTGGAACGTATTAAGGTTAAACGAATTTGCCGCAAATACTTAAACTTAACTTAACTTAACTTACATAAGTTTGTATGCATATGCTTGTCTTTCAACACATAGCTATGTATGTACATAAACAAGAAATTAAAATTTTATTAGATAATATCTAGTATAGTATAGTATGAATTGCCACATTTCAATAGAAAGATGTAAACATAATAATAAAGTGAACATCTAGTATATTCGGAACTATCTGACTTGTGTATTCTTCCTTGTTAAGTTAAAATTAAAAAAAAAATACAATTTTGAAAAATTTCTCATGATTTTTGCAGAGCTTAAGAGCCTGAGCCGTTGAAGACGAATAAACGAGAACCCTCAGCATGGGGGTGGCTGAAGATTTCGCTCCCAGCTTTGTGAAAAAACCACAACTGCATCAGGAAGATGATGGAAATCGTTTGATATTTGAGTGTCAATTATTGTCGTCCCCGAAACCAGATATTGAGTGGTTTCGAAGTGACAACCAATTGACAGAGGATGGTCGAACTAAATTTAAAATCCAACCAATTGGGGACAACAAGTTTACGGTAGTATTAGAACTCGACGATGTAGTTGAAACAGATGCAGGCCTTTACAAGGTGAAGGCAAAAAACAAATCGGGCGAAGTATCCGCATCAATTAATTTAAATTTCACACGTAAGTAGTTATAAGCAGTAAGCAAATTGATAATGTAGATATTTAACATATAAAAATAAAAATGGCACTTATTAAAATACGTCCTGCCAGTATTCCAAATATTAATTATCAAGTAACTCCCTGAAAATAAGTACATATGTACTTGAGCTCATTTTTAAACAATCAAATAATTTCATATTATGTAATTCTTTGAAATAATATATTTTTATATTTATACGTATTTTTTTGATCAGCTGCTGACGAACCTAAAGAAAAGTAAGCCACATTGATTTAAATTATTTAATTTTTAACTATTTCCGCTTGCTTTAACTTATATGCTTTCGCTGCTAAATTTTTGAATTTCCTCTTCACGCTGACTTAATATGTTATAAAACTTAAATAAATTAAATTAATTCAGATATTTAATTGTAAAGTCAGAGTTAGCTGATTATAGAGCCACTATAGGTAGCATTAGTCGCCTTATACGATAATTAAAAGGATTATTTCTTGGTTTGTACAATCTAGTTGAGTAAATATTTTTCTTTTCTACAATTTAAAATATATTAATGAGGTACATGCTTTTCTCTTAAAAGTGGGAAAGTTTTCTCTTCTCGAAGATGTAAGGTGAGTTAATAAACTGTGCTATTTATTTGTTAATTGTCTTTACATGTTATAGAAACGGTCTGCTGAGCAGTTAAGTGTATATTGTTTTGATTTTTGTTTTCCAAATTCATAACGCATAGTTAAACTATCAAGAGAGAGTTCCTAAAATATAGTATCCTATTGAGTTCTTTTATTTAAGCATTTTCGTCAATATTTTGTGTATAGAGAGAAGAACAACTAACACCAACACACTTATTAGTTTTCATTAGAAACAGGTAACACAATAAAAAGCTTTATTACATATACATCAGGTTCGTACCCGGCTACTAGGGTATCACGACAACTTTTGATCTACATACTACTCAGCTTCAACTCTGCTGCTATCACGACTCTACTCTTTGACAACTCAACCAAGTGTGTTCCGTGCCAACTCCACCTTTCTTCCTTTCTTCCTTAATGCCTTTCCTCGATAACCCATCTTTTCGATAACGACTCTGCTCGATAATGCCTCTGATCGATAGCGCCTCTGCTCGATACCGACTCTACTCGATACCGCCTCTAGGCCTATGACCATTCGCATATATATTTCAAAAAGGATATTACATTGTCTATCGCGTCGCAGGTGACTTCCCTGATCTCATAATATATATATATTAAATGGTCAGCAAAATTGATATAGCTATATCCGTCTGTCATTTCTTGGGTTATCTTTTTTGCAGGCAGTTCGATGAGAAAAACCTTATGGTTTTTCCCCAGTTTAATTTTTTTGATCTCTATGATTTGACTAGAGAATAAAAACGGTCTACTATATCTAGCATCCAATAGAACTTTAAAAATAAAAAAGGTTTTTGTATATATACAAATATTGGATTTTTCAGCGAAACACGCTTTTTTAAGTTTAAGCACAGTGGATTCCATATCTATTTCATAACGATCGATTAATAAACACCGAGGTTATTTAAGAAAATATTTCTGCAAACAGGAACAATCGGTCGAAAAGTGCTCGTTTGAAAAACTTTTTTTGTTTTTTAAGATTTCAAAACCAAAGTGGGCATATCGATGTAGAAATACGATTTGTATAATAAGACTAAGTTTGAATAAAATCGGACCACTATATCTTATAGCTTCCATAGGAACAATCAAGTCGAAAATGAGTTACTCTATGCAAAAGTATTTAAAATTTTCTTAGAAGACCATTGCAAGGGTATATAGCTTCGGCGTGCCGAAGATATTCGCTTCTTTCTTGTTTTCATTATCGATTAGTATCGAAACATCATTTATAGGGTCTAACCTTAAGAAGTTTAATAGAATAGAATCAATGCTGATCCAAAATTAAACACATAAAATTGACGATTTATTTAAGGCCCATTTAAAACAAGATTGCTGGTGCAAATGTACCCTAAGACACGACACAATGGCTGATTGTTTGATTCAGGGCAATTCAATATTTGTTGTATTATTTGTAAGATTTATTTTAAGAATATTAATCTTATGTATATGTATGTGTATATGTGAATATATGTCTGTAGCTCTTATAAGTACATATGATTTGGATAATTTGTAAAACTTGGCAACTTAAACTTCATAGGCGACGAGGCTCCCGTGCCAGAAAGCACAGATGGAATTAGACCCACGTTTACCGAACGTCCTGTCATTCGTCAAAGCGAGGATGGTGGAAATGTCACATTTGAGTGTAGATGCGTAGGAGATCCCACTCCAACTGTTACATGGTACGCAATTGAAAATGCTGAAAAACCATAAGTAGTAATTAAACATTTTAAAGATTCTTTAAATTTGAATCTTTTATATCATGATCATATTAACGGAAGGAAGGCCAAGAGTTTTTGCCGATTATCATACAACACATACGTGCATACGTGTATGTTTATGTGTGTTGTGTGTATGTAAATATATAATCGTATATATATAATATGGCTCTGCACTTGGGAACCACTTTAATATGTTTTAATTGATCAACTTAAGACCTATGAAGCATATATTGACTGCAAATCCACCTACATATATTGTCCTTAAGTAATAACAATTTCCTCTGTGTACAACCGCATACAAAGGTCCCACGGCGAGACAGTGTTGAGTGACGGCAAACGCTATAAAATGTCATTGACTCTGGATCAGAAACTGTATCATATGGCGCGTTTAGAGATAAGCAGCGTCGTTTCAAGTGACCAGGGCGGCGAAGGGCCTACGTTTATTGAAAAGCCACGCATTATTTCTGAGAATAATGGCAAACTTGTTATTATGGAGTGCAAAATTAAGGCAGATCCAATGCCAAATATCGTTTGGTTTCGCAATGGCGAAGTCATTAAGGAAAGTAGTAAACTCAAAATGTCTATGGAGCAGCGTGGCGACCATTACTATATTAAATTGGAATTGATAGATCCGCAATTAGAAGACTCTGGTCTATACAAGTGTAATATAAAGAACACATTAGGTGAACTGAACGCCAACCTGACGCTAAACATTGAAAGTAAGCAATTATTTCTAAACAATTATTTTCGCACAACTACTATAGTTGGAAAACCATCGAAATGGCAGTCTAAGCCATCGATAATCTCGATAAAATATTTTAAGCTTATACGCTGTGATAATTTTTATAAGAACAAGCTCGATAGTATCGTGAAAACTATCGATTGTTTCCCAGCTTTAATAGCAAACGATTTTGAAAGACCCTGTCTTGTTACATATGTACTATATTTAACTTACCTGATGATTATTATCATTTCTATTCATATTTTAGTTGTACCGGTTATTAAGGAAAAGCCCAAGATAATCAAGATCATTAAAAAACGAACCGTTGTCATTGAGTGCACAGTAGCGTCTAAATTCGAGCCAAAATGTACATGGTACAAAGAAAGTAATACAGTTACAGAAAGCAAACGCCACGTTTATATAGTAGAAAAAACGAAAGAAGGCGAGTTTGCAGTAAAGCTCGAAATCAATGAAGTCGAAGAAAGTGATAAGGGCGCTTACAAACTGATAGCCAGCAACGAAAAGGGTGAAGCTGTTTCACAAGTTGTCAATCTTGTTGACATTCCCGAAGAAGAACGTAAACCTTTGAAACCGGAAATCGTGCGCAAACTTGTGGACCAAAAGGTCACGGAATCCAAAACATTTGAGCTTTTAATCAGCCTGAAGCAGTCGGACCGTAAGTGCAAGATAGAGTGGTTTAAGGGTAGCACTCTGATTCGCGAAACAAAGGATATCACTACAACATTTTTGATGGATCGACGGCAAGGTTAACATTTAGTTCAGCTAGATCTGAGCATACTTCAAATTATAAAGTCGTTGTTACGAACGAAGTGGGCAAGGATGAATCAACTTGCAAAATAACTGTAGAAAAGAAGGACAAAAAGAAAGATGAGAAGGTCGAACAGGAGAAGGAAGAAGCTGAAAAGAAGCTAAAGGTAATTAAAATTGAAAGCAAAGAGTCACGTGAACGTCAAGAAGTCAGCGAAGAACAACAAATACAAAAATCTATAAAAGTCCAGAAAATTCAGATAGATAGTCAGCAAATCGACGTCGTCACCCAGGAGCAAGACCAACAGTCAACCCTAATAGTAAAACAGAGTGACCAACAGGTCAAACAAAAAAATATTTCTTATAGTGCCGAAAGTCAGGAAGCTCATCACAAAGAATTATCCCTACAAGAGGAAAGTTCAAACCTTCAAGTCAAAATCTCCACTACAGGCTCACAAGTAATGGTTAGTCCGCCCAAATATTTACCTAAGGCCTAGTTTCCATGCTGATTTACAACATTGCTAAGTTTAAATCCATTAAATTTTAGGATCAAACATTTGATGACGGTCCAGTTCTTAAAGCAAATCAACAGCGATACTGTCACTGTCTCTCCTATGCATGCATTTTTATTTAAAAATATTTACATATCTGTACATACATACATGTTTATAAGAAATTCGTGTTTATTTTTAACTCAATTTAATAATTCGAGTCATTTTTATTTGAAATAAATTTGTCGCAATCAGACTATGAACGTACTTACTTCAAAAACTTAGTCGCAATGTGACTACTAGATATTGATTAGTTTCATAGACAGTCTTCTGTGTATGTATGTACAATTAATTATGTAATGCGTATATAAAATATTTTCAATTGGCAGGAGCACGATTTCTGCTACGATTGAGATATTTTTTCAATTTAAATCATATGCATTTGTCATAATGTTCTTAAAAATTGTTTACCCACAGTTGGGAGAAAATGTATACCAGTTACCCAAACTTAGTCGCGAACTGCAACGGAATCTCGTCTGGATGTTTCTCAATCGAAAGAGTCGAAAAATGTTTTTGGGGTGAACTTAATGCCCGTTAGGCATGCTCCAAGTAATGAGGTTTGCAAAAAGTCAAATTTAGGAGTTCTATCATTATCTATTATTACTTTGACTATTTATTAAATTCTTCTTTCTGATTCTATGGAATATTTCAAACTTTTTTTACTTATCGTCTACCAAAAAGGTCCAATCTGAACTCTTTCTCTTTCTTATTTTCATTGCACAATTTATTTATGGTTATTATATCTGACTCTTTCTGGCAACTTATAAATTCTTCTTTCTGATTCTATGGAATATTTCAAACTTTTTTTACTTATCGTCTACCAAAAAGGTCCAATCTGAACTGTTTCTTTTCCCTTATTTTCATTGCACAATTTATTTGTGGTTATTATATCTGACTCTTTCTGGCACTCTATATCTATATATTTTTTTTTACCTTTTTATTATATGTGTATAAGTGTATCTTAATACCAGTTTACCACAGATAAATAAAATACATGTGTGTGTACTAAACTTTTATTATTATTACGTTCAGAAATATGAACACATACATATGTAACAAGGTTTTTTGACATCCTCAATTATTTATGTTAATACCGTTTTCACATACTAACATTAATTTATATTTTTCTATGGATTACCCTGTCAATAACAACAAAAATACACATTCAAAAACTACAATTCAAAAATGAAAAAAAATACCAAAATAGAATGAAGAAGATACATCGGCTAATGATGATCAAAAACAAAAAGAAGAGAAGGAAAAGGAAAAAGAAAAAGAAAAAGAAAAGAGCGATAAGGAGGATAATGAACTAAGTGACGCCAAGATCGATCAAAAGCGAAAAGAAGATGAATCAACAAAGAAACAAAAAGATTCTGAGGATAAGAAGATAAAATCGCCGGAGAAACTGCCTGAAGAATCACAGCAAAAAACCAAAGAAAAGGAAACAAAGCCAGAAGAGGATAAATTAGTAAAGAAACAGAAAACTAGTAAAATTCCTGAAGACAATAAGGTAAAGTCAGAAGAGAATATAGCCGATGAAGACAAACTACCGCAGGAAAAAGCAAAAGACTCGATTGATACAAAATTAAAATCTCCAGAGATTAAAAAAGAAGAAATACCTTCACAAACGCCGGATAATAAAAAGAAAATAAATGATTCCGAGAAGCTTGATAGAAGAGAAGATAATGATAAGCGCGTAGAAGAGAAATCACAGTCACTTAAAGAAGAGAAAGACTTAACCGAGAAAAAGAAGCGTGTTGATAAGAAACAATTACCAGATGCTAAATCTAAAAAAGACGACAAAAAAGGTTCAGAAGAATCTAAAGATGCATCTAATGAATTTAACACTAATGACGAAGACAGCCCCGTTACGCAAGAGGTAAGGATAAATAAATCCTGCATAAAAAAAGCTTGAGAAACTTGGCTAAGAAAGGATAAAGTAGTTCACACACTGAAACAAAAACTACACCAAATTACTCTTTACTTATAACATTAAAGGCATGTGCTTTGTTAGTATTGTAACCAATGTCCATATTTAACACCAAGAAGGATTTTAAATTCAATTTTATTAATTGTCTTTTTTTTTAACATTAACGTTTATAGCAAGGAACTAAGGAACAGATTTCTCTGAAGAAGGTTGAACGCAAGGTAAATTATATAGTATATTATATCATATAACAATTTTACAAATATGCTGAAATGTTTATAAAAAATATACCTATTAAGCTACATATATATATTTATTTATGTACTATCAAACTCGCCTTTGCCCGTTTTTTCTTTTTTTTTTTTTTTTGAAAATTGCATTAACATGCATATTACCTCGAAAGTTTTTTACAATGTTGCTTTGCTTGTCCGTCAAATAGTCTTAATAGATTAGAGTTTTTATTTAGCAAAATTTCTACAATTATTAGTATAAATTGCATTCTTTTTTAAAATATAATTTAGGCCAGTGTTGTGTCCATTAAAGAAGAATCTTCGTCTGAGGTTCGTCGTAAGTCAGTAATTAAAACCAACCGTAACGGTATGTAACTAGCTAAAAGCTATCAGTTTTATTATGCAGCTTAATTACAATCTGTTTTTAAAGTTGTCATAAGAATCAATGGTCGAAAAATGAGCATTGGTATGAAAACCTTAGTGCTTATCTCTCTCTTTCTTCGAAACCCCGAAGATAGGCGTTCATTCTGGTTCAGTAAATTGTCTAATAAAACAAAACTTACTAGTTCAAAGTTTTTAATATGAGCGAACCGCAAGCTAAAGTCAAGGATACTCAAATCAAGTGCTACAGCATGGAAACAGTCTATATATATCTATCTATTTATCTATCTATCTATATCTATCTATCTATATCTATCTATCTATATCTATCTATCTATATCTATATCTATCTATATGTCTAACAAACTATTTCCATATGTATTGTGTATGTTATGATAAATCTATGTATTAACAATCTCTCTATCGTTTTATTTCTGCCGATAAATTTAATCTTATAAAACTGTAAATAACCTACTTTGAGCCGACATTTAATCAGTTGAATATTAAACCACAGCTATGAGAACAACCAAAACAGTTTGGGAGAGACTCTGAGAGTGGTTTCATTGAAAACTGAACAAAATGCTTCCAAAGTTTTGTTAAATATGAAATATGTGTTACTTAATTTTTTGTATTGTGATTGTGTCAATGTACGAAATAGACTGTAGAAGAGCAAAAGCCAGCAGAAGAATTGCCTAAGCTGCGAAAGACATCTATCGCACCACCAAAGGAGGAACCAAAAGTGGAAGCTCCCAAGCCAAAGGCCAAAGCAAAGCCAAAATCTAAGCCAAAGTACGAAGAACTTCCAGAAATTCCAGATTATGAACGACCCGAGCTAGAGAAGTATGAAAAGTCAGAATTTACGCCAACAGACTTTACACGTGAGCTGGAAATACCAAACAAAATGGAGAAACCGGCTTTGGATTCCGTTAAAAAGCAACCGGAAATAGCCCAGCAGAAAAATGGATTGGAAAAGGTAAAGTTGCAGCATAGCATACATATGTTTAGAGCTGCAAAACTATCGAAAATGTCACAATCTAAAGTTTCGACTAGACAAGAAAATATTGCAACATTTATTAGTTATTAAATTCTTGTTTAACAGTTAGAGATCATATACAGAATTGTTTATGTGTTTATATACTATATGCACCAATAGAGTTTATGGTACTTTGTGTGCAGTATATATTATGTATACTATTTGTTTATAGAAACTTTTAACTCTTTAATTACTTGATTCTTATTTAATATATACGAGTATTAATAAAAGTACTGCTTCAATAAGCTCAAAATCAAACCAACACTGATTTTGGTTGATTCAGTAACTAATTTTGATTTGCTGAATATATTTTTTTATAATTGACCACAGTTATTTTAATAATAGAATAAAATGATTGCAGTTTCTATAGCCGTTATATTAAATTTCATTCTAATATGTATTTGTGGAGGTATTTATGTGTGTAATAGCTTGAAGTTAATCCAATTCAAACTAACTGATAAAATCTCCTAATAAGTCCATAGATATGAATTTAGAAAAAAGTGCATTCGATAATTTTGCAGCTCTAATAAGTATTTTTTTGTTTGTGCCCATGTTAATCTTGTTTCCTGATTATGTGTTTGTTTATGTTATTCGTGATTGGATTGCAGAAATCTGAAATAATAGAACAACCATTAGAACAACCAAAGGTAATTAAATTAGGCAAAGGTAAATTGCCTGCTGAGGAGGATACTAGAGACGGCGCTACCCTAAAGCCGGTCATTGTCGAACCAGAGGTAAGTCTCCGTGTATTTTGGCAATTATAATTTAGTCGGATGTTTTGATGTATGTTCACACTTATGGACTTATGTACTTATGGAACATTTTCTTAGATATACCTCTTAAGCAGATTTATACAAATTTGCAAATTTGCAAACCGCAATATTAGTGAGCTTTATACATTTAAAATTCAATAAAAACATAAATTTGAGTACAAAGAGCATAATGTGCGACTTGTCTAAATTCGCATGCTGTGTGGCTTTATACATTATACTAAATACTTCCCTCTCCTTACCTACTTTACATATGAAACCCAATTCCCTCATCTACTACAATTCAGATGGATAAACCTAAAGTAGGCGCCGAAAAGACACCGGAGGTGAGTTAATATACATACGTAGCTTTTGTCGAAAAGTAATCAACTAATAGCGCCCAAAATGTCGTCTTCGGCACGCCGAAACACGCATACTCTTTCCAAGTGTCGTATAGAACTTAGTCAAAATCTTGGTTTTAACAAATCAAGTTGGCGTTTCCGTTTCAAATTTATTTTATTTTATTTATTACCACAATATGAAGTAACATTTTCAAAATATAATATGCATTTTAGAAAAAATTAAGAGTGCACAAAAATATGTTACATTAATTTACATATCTTTTCTATTTTATTGGAAAGTGTATGATAACAAGAAAAATAATACTTAACTTTAGCATAACTAGGCCATTTTCTCATCTAATGATACTCGTATTTAAGATTGATGTCAAGCTTTTTAATTGGGAAAAATGGTTACTACTTCGTTAAGTGAAAAAAAGTGCAAATTTATTGACACATAAATATTTTTGTATATATATATATATTTGTCATATTATTTTCACTTCATATCGTCAAATATGTAAACAGAGAAGATGAGAAAATGCGTCTTAAAAATAAGCAGACTAACTTTAAAGTTTAAACGCATTTAAAATGCATATCTCTCAGGACGATAAACCATCTCTGATGGACATAATAAAACAGCGACGTCGTTCCTCTGTCAGAAGTTTGATGACCAAGGAACCCATTCAAAACGAGTCCTTCCTTGGTGTAGTTTTGAAACCCGTATTAAAGGATGGTAAAGAGCAAGTTGAACCCCAACAAGCTAAGCAATTACTTAAGGTAAAATGGTACTTAATAAACTCGCTGCTCTGCGTCTGTAGTCAGCTGCTCAGCTCAGAGTGTCGAATGATCTCTTTGCTCTTCCGACTGTCTTCTATAATCTTATAAAGCTAATTATTACTATTCTGTCTATTTCCTTACTAAATTTTCAATTTCAACAAAACAAATATTTCTCTCTTCTTATTCCGATGGAGATTGGAATTTGTTGGCCTCGAAAAAAGTACAATATTCTATTGGTTCAACTTTTTATCTACTCATTCTATCCTGATACACTATGGGCCGCCCATTTTTCAGTAGAGCTGAAAGTCCCTCATGATGCATATAATTTCAAACAAACAAAATTAAACCTCTTTCTTTTTAGCATTTTTCGTTTAAATACCTTTAATTTCAGCCCTACTGAAAATAGATCAACTTTTGGCATATAGTGTTATTTCTTTTTAACTTTCATTTTCTCTTTTCGCTGTGTCTTATTTAAACTTTCTCTTTTGAAAAGTAAATAATTTTATTTTCTTTATTCAATATTTTATGGTCTGTGGGCTGTGAAATATGTAGGTCTCATTCAAACTCTCTCTTTCGCTTTCTCTCTCTCTCTCTCTCTCTCTCTGTCTCTCTCATAAAATATGTTTGATTTTATTTTTTTAATCCATGATTTTATGGAATATGCAGATCCGTTAATTAATTTTGAAAACTCCTCCGACCAAATATGTTCACTATACGTTAAAACTTGGTAGCTTGCTAAGAATAGTGTACAAAATTAATACACACACCATATACACATTCCAAAAGGTACCATTCTAACCACATTGAATTAAGTTCAACTTTCGGTATCCCAACTCTCAAAAAAAAAAAAAAAAAAAGATTAAAGCATATTTTATACCCGTGCAAAAAGGTATTATAAATTTATAAAAGTGAAGGAGACGTGTCCGCCGACATTCCAAGGATAAACATATAGCATTGGCACTCCGAAAGTAGCTGTTGTCTTAGGAAAATTTTTATTTTATTTTTTTTTAGATTTCTTTAGTATATGTATATTTTTTTTAATATACATAGTATAGTATGTATATTAACATATGTATGTAAAATGCATATATAAATGTATATACATAGTTACGGATTAGTAGCATATACTTTGTTACTATTGCTATCCTGTAAGTGAAGAAGTAGAGCCATTCCTGCCTTACTTTCCTTTCTATATACTAAATGCTTAATAATTAGCGCAATGCTTGAATTTTATTTATATTGCTGTCTCCTATTATAAAGCAACAATTTTATTAAATTTTTATCTGATATTAATTCCCCCGCACAAAAATTATTACTTGGTTTGGTAAAGGCAAATGCCACGGAACAGTTTAATCCCACAAAAGCTACCAAAGCTCAAATATCTGACATGAAAAAGCCTGAAGCCAATGCCATTGTGGATGATTATGAACGTCCCAAATTAGAAAAATATAACCCTACCGATATTGAGAAAATTAAATCCGAGAAACCCACACCAGTCAAAAACTCCCCGGACCAAAACCCTCCCGAAGTGAAATTAACTGTGGAAAATCCAAAGGTAAAAATTGAACGCATTAAATCACACATTCTTACCATAAACATATACAAACACATTTAAATTAAGCAGTGCAATATCTAAAATTCAAGCAGTTCCACAGCAGTAAAAGTAAAAGCATATATAAAGATACTTTTTGAATTAAATACATAAATGAAGTAAATGAAATATGATTAAAGGAACCTATTTTTTTTATAAATTGTTAATGAAATGTTATTTGTTTTTTTTTGTAATATATAAATGTATCCTACAATTACTTCGCATCATAGTCATTTCGAAAGAAAATAATATCTCAAACGAATAAAAATGTTTTCTTACCTGAAAATTTCGCTTGCAGAGAAAATATGCCAAGCTTTTATTTGATTTCCCTCAGTATGTATGTACTAAATTTAAGACCAGCAAAATATTTAATTTGGTTTTGTATTGGTCTTATATGAATTTGATTTGCCAACACTGTTATAGATATGTATTTATTTAAATGTAGTACTATACATGCGTTTGTGTATGTATATATAGACATACATATTTTATGAGAAGATATTTTGATATTTATACGTACATGCTTATGTATATTAATAATACTTAGCCATGTTCAAACATACATACATAAATATTTTCTGTGCTGCACAACAGAAATACATTTCAACATATATTTATATTTATGCATATACATAACATGGGTGTGTATAATGTTTTCGCGGAATTGGAGGCTGGTCTCTTCGTTTTTCTCAATTTAGTTTGTTATGTATGTATATTATATATATATATATATATATATATATAATATATATATTTAAATACAGTATGTATACAGATGCATACATAAAATATTATATTTTTATATTTTAATGTGTTGAAAATCTTTTGTCAAAAATATGTTTGATGTCTGTCTCCTCTTGTCGTTCATGACAAACGGTTGAAATTATATCATATTTTGCCGTGATCTAACTTCGCATATAACTGAAATTATTGAAAAAAGAAAACGATAACGATAACGATTCGTGGTAACAAAAATTGAAATGTAACCGTGTTATCCCAACCATTCGAGTCGAAGTTACTACATAAAACGTCATCATCGTTTTGTAAGGAATTACCAAACGTCAAAATGGCAACTACCATTAAGGTGACAGCAGCTGTGGTACGTTTTCTTAATGGCACAACTAAATAAAGTGTTGATAAGTATTTATTAGGTTGGACTACCCCAACAAGTTAATAACCGAGAATGCCAAGCACTTGGCATACATTCATGGGTCCTTAAGTAACAAATGTATTTTATTTTTCTTACTTCAAAATGAATAAATTAATTTTTAATTTATACATAAGTACACATATATTTATGCCTATGCTTACAAAAATACACCAACCTGCCGTTGACTTTACGTTTTTTAAATTATAAGCTTTGTTGCTTACTGAAAGAAAACAAAAAAATGGCGCAAAATAATTCACAAAATAAATCCGATTAATTACAATATGAACGGCAAGGTAGACAAGTTTCATAATAAACGTATAATAAAAACAAAATTTATTCACAAAACATTTTTTGTTATATACAGGACAGTAGACCAGCCAAGCCACCATCTGAAAAGTTCTACTTGCTTGTGCTTGAAATTCAAATACGTTGAACTGCTTGAAGTTCAAATACGTTGAACTGCTTAAATTTCAAACGCAGCACTGCTTGATTTAATAGTGAAGGAATATACCACTCATACATGTTAAATTTTGAGTTAGTGTTATGAGCTAATTAATGTGCGAAATAATTAAAAGCTTTATATCTTCGGCACACAATGCAGCGTCAAAAGCTTAATACATAACATCAATGAATCAGTTCCAATTAAAACGGTATTAAGGATGAAATTGCTCAGTCAAAGGACATTCGGGATTCGAACATTTTTTTGGTACCAAGATTGTCAGAAGTATTTTAAAAATGTTTAGTTATCAATTGTTTATTTAGATACAATAGATCGATACGTCGCCCCCTCTCTTATTTGTAGAGAGTGCCTCTTACTTATTGTTATTATTATTATTAATTGATTCCTATCACCCTATCCATCCGCTGCACAGCACGGTATTACTAAAGGTTGGAACATATGTATGAATCATGCGGATCAGATAACTATATCATACATTTTTGTTTTTTGCAGATATCGCAAATATAATCAGTGTTTGTAAACGTTAATTTATTTCATTTAGTAATGAGTGTTTGAAGTCTAGGTAAAAAAAGATTTAAAAAAAAAAATAAGTAAAGTGGAGACTTGAATGAAAAGTCAGCCAAAGGGCATATCATGATAGAAAGCAAAAGAAAAAAATAATGGGTGTTTGAAGCTAGCTGCAAGAAGGTTTGTATATAAATCAGAGGTCAGAAAAACAAAGGTCGAAAATAAATTTATTTTAAGATATGTAATAATTCAAGGCAAAAGTATGATGATAAGCTCTTTTTTTAAATATATATATATATAACCACCCCTAAACTATATTGCTGAAATACTTCAATCTATGTTTGTAATGTTTTTGAATTCAGGAGGACAAACCGAAGATTTCCAAAATGCAGCCACCTGCTCCCGGTGAGCCGCCTAAGATCGAGGTAATTCGGGAGAAACGTCCGTCTCTCGCCCCAGAGCCTCCAAGTCGTCGCGGTTCCCTAGTCCCACCAGCAGATACGGGTCGTCGACCATCATTAATCATTAACGACGAGGTAAGTTCGTTATGCCCTTATAGAAAGTATTCAGTAGGTCTTAGAGCTGCAAAAATATCGATAGTATCCACATTTGATATTATTGTTTTAAGGAACACTGTAGATAGCATCGCAGATTACAAAATAAAAACAGTAAGCTGTTTCATATAAGTTTAAAATATGATATATTGTAAAATCTTTTTTTTTTCATTATTTTCCGAGAAAGGTCTGCGAAATGGTTTGAAAGACGATTTGTCAAATATGCTCAATATCTAACGTAGTAGAAGTTCTGAAATATATTTGAACAAATTATTATCTACATGACACTTTGAGCATATAGAATAAATAACTGTAAAGATCGTAAGCTACTGCGCTCGGTTAAAATTGTATTTCTTTTCAATCCTTGTCTAAAGTAAATTTTGGTATATACTTTATTTTTTTAAATTGATCAAGCTCGCTAAATTTTAATTTAAAGTAAATAAAAGCTTGTTTTGAAAGCTTTCCTATTTTTAGCAAACTTTAATTTATCCCAACATAATTTAAAATTTGAACTTTTTTTTTGGCACGAACACAAGTTCAAAAATTTAGCTTAATATTTTAGTATTTACTTCATAGTGAATATACAGTAAGTAGTAAAAGGGATCAACTAACCTGATCGTAATTAAAATTATCAATAGATAGGTAAAAAAGACTACTAAATAGAGGCTTCGATTGTTTTGCAGCTCTAGTCAATCATGTAATGTTCTTTTCATTAAGTAGTATATTTGCTTATCCCCATTTTTAAAATTAAATTTTGGAGAGGATAAATATATTGCTTAATTTATTATGACAAATGTACATAACAAACACCACATATTGATTTTTTAGTATTCTCGTTATTATAACCTAAGAGTAGTAGTATTATTTTAAATCAATTACCATATAAACCTCGCTTTTATAGACTGTAAAGCTTATATCTACATATGTAAATACTACTTATGTATACATATGCTATAAAACAGTATTATGTAATTAAGTTTTCAAAAATTTGCTACCACAGCCTTATTCTGATATTTATTTATTATTGATATTTGGTACCTGAATGTGCAACATAACTATGAAGATTTGGCGAAAAATTCTTCTGAAATATCCGCTAACATATGAATACTTCTTTACATAAAGAGTAGTCTCCGAATTTATATACCCAACGATAAAACTCTTTTTGTGTAATAGATGATATTCTGACATAGATAGACAATAAATTAACAATATCAAATCCTTATATTAAATTAGCCTAAATCTAAGTTATACGCACAAGACACTTATTTGTATGGAGTAGTTTAGAACCTACTGAAAATTTGCTAGTCGTAAAAACAGTGCTTCATTATTAATCCCTTGCTAATGGATATAATAATTTTGTCATGAAATGTGTAATGTATAAAGTAATATATATTCTTGATCAGGATGTCGGGCTGAGTCGAAATAACTACTATATTCAATAGTCCGTCTGTTTGTTTTTTATGCAAATTGGTCTCTCATTTTTGAGCTATCGAATATACTAATTCTATTTTAGAATATTATATTGTCAGAGAATATTTTGTTTGCGCAATGTTAGTCTGCCTGTTTTTGACAATTTGAGAGGCGGGTCTTCCTCCTCGATTCTCAAATGATAGGAGTGCCACTCCCTTCAACTTTTAAGGATCGAGGAGGTAGGCAAGTGACACACACACTGTCACTTGAAAAGCGAAAAAAAATGTTCAATGCTGGTTTTTTGATGCTGATCAATAATATATATTCTTTATATGTCGAAGATGACTGTTACATACATTTGCACTGTAGTCGGAGACCGTTTTCTCTGGTTTCTTTTATAGTCGGAAAACAAATCCATATTAGATAGTTTTTTATAACAAAATTTAAATTATCAATTAACTATTTTTATGTGTCCGTGTCAAAGAACTTAAAACTTTTTCATTATATGTGTTGACTGTTATTGAATAATAATTGATTTTACGAGACCATGTGGCGTTATCGTAGTACTGTCGTAGGAACAATGGAAATTACATTTCTCACGCATTCCTGTTCGCAGTATTTTTAAATATTTATTTGGAAAACAGACTTGAAATACTCTTTTAATAAATAGTTTTGAAGTAACACCTGATTGTGGAATGCTTACTGTCTCTGTACTGTACTGAAGCTTGAACTTAGCAACAAAATATAAGTAAATATAAGAGAAAATCTTATTTATAGCGCACTGAGTATAAATATGTAATTGCAAATATTTAACATAGCGTGAGGACTGTGAAAATTTCGTAGGTAACTAATGTGAAAATATTAAATATATGATTATTTAATGGCTTATAACTGGTATTTTATTTGAATAAGAACGTTTATATAAACATGTACATTTATTATAAATATTAATAGGTATATACACTGTACTTAACTGATTGCTTGTATTTAACTCCCTGTTTTATTACTATTTGTTTCTAGTAGTAGTGGTAGTAATACATACTAGAGTCTCACTGCAATGTATTGTACCTAATTTCATATGTATTTCCTATGTTCCCTTCTATGTACCATTTATGAACATTGTCCAAAACTAAAACACAACAACAACCAACAAACATTATTAAATAACATATCCGAACCAACAACAACAACACATTGTTGTTCATTTGATTGTGCCTACACCTGTGTAACTCAACTCAACGCAATTCACCTCAACTCAACTCAACTCAACTCAACGCAACCGTTCAACAAACCAACAACAACAAACCAAACCAACGCACTCCCTTTACCTACAAACCAACCCACAACCACTCGGCATATTTACACACACTTACACGCGCATACATATATGTACCTGCATGTATGTTTGTCAATCAACAAATACAAATAAATACATACCATAGAAGAAACTCCGCCCCGGCGAAGTCATGGATACACGGGTAAGACATTCCAAATTTGCTGTAAACTTACACAATGCACTTTTTTTTCTTTTTTTTTTTAACTTTCTGACGGAATCGGCTTCCATAATACAGTTTTCCATAATTATATTTCCTTACATTATTTAAATGATCTAATATTTGAGTATACCTACAATTGTAGAATACTACTTACTATAATATATGCATATACTATAAAAATAAATAGTACAACTTTATAGAGAGATGATTCTTTCCGCCTAAAAATACATACAATATTGATATTGAAGTTTAAAAAAAAACCTGTAGAAAGTTCTGAAATTAAATGATGTAGAGACTTTCTAACGAAAAATACCTTTAACTCTTAATTAGGTATTCTCGGCCATTAAAACTTAATTAAAGTAAGGACCTGTGGAATCTATATTTTGAGAATTTATATAGGAGAATTATGTTAAATAGCTTTAAAATAATGCCACTAATTTGGATAAAACTAATTGTAATGCTGTTTAGTCTGCTATTTCGACATATGCAATATGCATTCACAATTATAAATATTTTTGTATTAGTATAGTATAGGTTTGTATCTAAGTCACGGCCTTGTTCAATCCCACTCAATTGAGAAGCTAATAATAGGCACCCTCGTAGAATTGAATTTAATAGAATAAAAAAACCATTTGAGTTCCCAAAGCACATGTGCTCAAAGATCTTTCTTCGTTTGCCCTTCAATTTTTGGCATTCATATTTTGCGACTGCGAAACATTGTTTGCGAATTTGCCATTTTATTTAATAGGTAAGAAATTTTAAATTCATTTTAGTTTGTGAGGCACGAAGAAACGACGTGAAAGGTATATGCATAATAGATTATTCTGATATATTTTACTATCCTATACCATACATAAATAAATCTCACAAACATTAAAATTCTCGTCTTTATAAATAAAATAAGATCGAAGTGAACGGCTGCAACATATGTTACATACATTTTCGCGTTTCTATTGCTGAATAAATTATTAAAATTCAGTTGTGTCTATCGCGCGTGAAGAGCAATAGAACCGTTTGCAGTAAACATAATTTCATGGAGATATTGTTGGAATAAATATTACTTTAAGTGGGGACCTAAAACAGATTGAGGTACTCATTTAATTTACAGATATGTTGGTAAATTTTATTCAACAATCGTCTTTGAAATGTGACTACTAAGTTTGAATAACGTGGATCAAATTTTGAGGTGGTTCTGAGGCTTTTTTGTTACCAGACTAAAGATTAATTCTAGAATTATGTGCATATCCTATTGAATGTGAACACACTATTCCATACCTGTAAGAACATTATTGATCACTATAAAAACACTATCAGTAATCTTTAAAGTTAAGCACCCAACATCATTTATCAGGCACATTCAATAAACTAAATTTTAATAATTTATTCAGTATTATGCATATCCTTCACGTCGTTTCTTCGTGCCTCACAAACTAAAATGAATTTAAAATTTCTTACCTATTAAATTTTCGCAGTCGCAAAATATGAATGCCAAAAATTGAAGGGCAAACGAAGAAAGATCTTTGAGCACATGTGCTTTGGGAACTCAAATGGTTTTTTTATCTATTAAATTCAATTCTACGAGGGTGCCTATTATTAGCTTCTCAATTGAGTGGGATTGAACAAGGCCGTGACTTAGATCAATCAGTTAAGTACAGTGTATATACCTATTAATATTTATAATAAATGTACATGTTTATATAAACGTTCTTATTCAATAAATACCAGTTATAAGCCATTAAATAATATTATTTAATATTTTCACATTAGTTACCTACGAAATTTTCACAGTCCTCACGCTATGTTAAACGACAGTACTACGATAACGCCACATGGTCTCGTAAAATCGTTTATTATTCAATAACAGTCAACACATATAATGAAAAAGTTTTAAGATCTTTGACACGGACATATAAAAATAGTTAATTGATAATTTAAATTTTGTTATAAAAAACTATCTAATATGGATTTGTTTTCGGACTACAAAAAAAACCAGAAAACGTCTCCGAATACAGTGCAAATGTATGTAACAGTCATCTTCGACATATAAAGAATATATATATTGATCAGCATCAAAAAACCAGCATTGAACATTTTTTTTCTCTTTTCAAGTGACAGTGTGTGTGTGACTTGCCTACCTCCTCGATCCTTAAAAGTTGAAGGGAGTGGCACTCCTGTCATTTGAGAATCGAGGAGGAAGACCCGCCTCTCGAATTGTCAAAAACAGGCAGACTAACATTGCGCAAACAAAATATTCTCTGACAATATAATATTCTAAAATAGAATTAGTATATTCGATAGCTCAAAAATGAGAGACCAATTTGCATAAAAAACAAACAGACGGACTATTGAATATAGTAGTTATTTCGACTCAGCCCGACATCCTGGTCAAGAATATATATTACTTTATACATTACACATTTCATGACAAAATTATTATATCCATTAGCAAGGGATTAATAATGAAGCACTGCTTTTACGGCTAGCAAATTTTCAGTAGGTTCTAAACTACTCCATACAAATAAGTGTCTTGTGCGTATAACTTAGATTTAGGCTAATTTAATATAAGGATTTGATATTGTTAATTTATTGTCTATCTATGTCAGAATATCATCTATTACACAAAAAGAGTTTTATCGTTGGGTATATAAATTCGGAGACTACTCTTTATGTAAAGAAGTATTCATATGTTAGCGGATATTTCAGAAGAATTTTTCGCCAAATTTTCATAGTTATGTTGCACATTCAGGTACCAAATATCAAATATCAATAATAATAAATATCGAATAAGGCTGTAGCAAATTTTTGAAAACTTAATTACATAATACTGTTTTATAGCATATGTATACATAAGTAGTATTTACATATGTAGATATAAGCTTTACAGTCTATAAAAGCGAGGTTTATATGGTAATTGATTTAAAATAATACTACTACTCTTAGGTTATAATAACGAGAATACTAAAAAATCAATATGTGGTGTTTGTTATGTACATTGTCATAATAAATTAAGCAATATATTTATCCTCTGATAATTTTAATTACATCAGGTTAGTTGATCCCTTTTACTACTTACTGTATATTCACTATGAAGTAAATACTAAAATATTAAGCTAAATTTTTGAACTTGTGTTCGCTCAAATTTTAAATTATGTTGGGATAAATTAAAGTTGCTAAAAATAGGAAAGCTTTCAAAACAAGCTTTTATTTACTTTAAATTAAAATTTAGCGAGCTTATAATTTAAAAAAATAAAGTATATACCAAAATTTACTTTAGACAAGGATTGAAAAGAAATCCAATTTTAACCGAGCGCTGCAGCTTACGATCCTTACAGTTATTTATTCTATATGCTCAAAGTGTCATGTAGATAATAATTTGTCAAATATATTTCAGAACTTCTACTACGTTAGATATTGAGCATATTTGACAAATCGTCTTTCAAACCATTTCGCAGACGTTTCTCGGAAAATAATGAAAAAAAAAAGATTTTACAATATATCATATTTTAAACTTATATGAAACAGCTTACTGTTTTTATTTTGTAATCTGCGAGACGACTTGGAGGCTCTGGGGCGAGAGACGGACGTTTCTCCCGAATTACCTCGATCTTAGGCGGCTCACCGGGAGCAGGTGGCTGCATTTTGGAAATCTTCGGTTTGTCCTCCTGAATTCAAAAACATTACAAACATAGATTGAAGTATTTCAGCAATATAGTTTAGGGGTGGTTATATATATATATATTTAAAAAAAGAGCTTATCATCATACTTTTGCCTTGAATTATTACATATCTTAAAATAAATTTATTTTCGACCTTTGTTTTTCTGACCTCTGATTTATATACAAACCTTCTTGCAGCTAGCTTCAAACACGCATTATTTTTTTTTTTGTTTTCTATCATGATATGCCCTTTGGCTGACTTTTCATTCAAGTCTCCACTTTACTTATGTTTTTTTAAAATCTTTTTTTACCTAGACTTCAAACACTCATTACTAAATGAAATAAACTAACGTTTACAAACACTGATTATAGTTGCGATATCTGCAAAAAAGTAAAATGTATGATATAGTTATCTGATCCGCATGATTCATACATATGTTCCAACCTTTTGTAATACCGTGCTGTGCAGCGGATGGATGGGGTGATAGGAATCAATTAATAATAATAATAACAATAAGTAAGAGGCACTCTCTACAAATAAGAGAGGGGGCGACGTATCGATCTATTGTATCTAAATAAACAATTGATAACTAAACATTTTTAAAATACTTCTGACAATCTTGGTACCAAAAAAATGTTTGAATTCCGAATGTCCTTTGACTGAGCAATTTCATCCTTAATACCGTTTTAATTGGAACTGATTCATTGATGTTATGTATTAAGCTTTTGACGCTGCATTGTGTGTCGAAGATATAAAGCTTTAAATTATTTCGCACATTAATTAGCTCATAACACTAGCTCAAAACATGTATGAGTGGTATATTCCTTCACTATTAAATCAAGCAGTGCTGCGTTTGAAATTTAAGCAGTTCAACTATTTGAACTTCAAGCAGTTCAACGTATTTGAATTTCAATACTTATGTATAAATTAAAAATTAATTTATTCATTTTGAAGTAAGAAAAATAAAATACATTTATTACTTAAGGACCCATGAAAGTATGCCAAGTGCTTGGCATTCTAGGTTATTAACTTGTTGGGGTAGTCCAACCTAATAAATACTTATCAACACTTTATTTGGTTGTGCCATTAAGAAAACGTACCACAGCTGCTGTCACCTTAATGGTAGTTGCCATTTTGACGTTTGGTAATTCCTTACAAAACGATGATGACGTTTTATGTAGTAACTTCGACTCGAATGGTTGGGATAACACGGTTACATTTCAATTTTTGTTACCACGAATCGTTATCGTTATCGTTTTCTTTTTTCAATAATTTCAGTTATATGCGAAGTTAGATCACGGCAAAATATGATATAATTTCAACCGTTTGTCATGAACGACAAGAGGAGACAGACATCAAACATATTTTTGACAAAAGATTTTCAACACATTAAAATATAAAAATATAATATTTTATGTATGCATCTGTATACATACTGTATTTAAATATATATATATATATATATATATATATATATATATATAATATACATACATAACAAACTAAATTGAGAAAAACGAAGAGACCAGCCTCCAATTCCGCGAAAACATTATACACACCCATGTTATGTATATGCATAAATATAAATATATGTTGAAATGTATTTCTGTTGTGCAGCACAGAAAATATTTATGTATGTATGTTTGAACATGGCTAAGTATTATTAATATACATAAGCATGTACGTATAAATATCAAAATATCTTCTCATAAAATATGTATGTCTATATATACATACACAAACGTATGTATAGTACTACATTTAAATAAATACATATCTATAACAGTGTTGGCAAATCAAATTCATATAAGACCAATACAAAACCAAATTAAATATTTTGGTGGTCTTAAATTTAGTACATACATACTGAGGGAAATCAAATAAAAGCTTGGCATATTTTCTCTGCAAGCGAAATTTTCAGGTAAGAAAACATTTTTATTCGTTTGAGATATTATTTTCTTTCGAAATGACTATGATGCGAAGTAATTGTAGGATACATTTATATATTACAAAAAAAAACAAATAACATTTCATTAACAATTTATAAAAAAAATAGGTTCCTTTAATCATATTTCATTTACTTCATTTATGTATTTAATTCAAAAAGTATCTTTATATATGCTTTTACTGCTGTGGAACTGCTTGAATTTTAGATATTGCACTGCTTAATTTAAATGTGTTTGTATATGTTTATGGTAAGAATGTGTGATTTAATGCGTTCAATTTTTACCTTTGGATTTTCCACAGTTAATTTCACTTCGGGAGGGTTTTGGTCCGGGGAGTTTTTGACTGGTGTGGGTTTCTCGGATTTAATTTTCTCAATATCGGCAGGGTTATATTTTTCTAATTTGGGACGTTCATAATCATCCACAATGGCATTGGCTTCAGGCTTTTTCATGTCAGATATTTGAGCTTTGGTAGCTTTTGTGGGATTAAACTGTTCCGTGGCATTTGCCTTTACCAAACCAAGTAATAATTTTTGTGCGGGGGAATTAATATCAGATAAAAATTTAATAAAATTGTTGCTTTATAATAGGAGACAGCAATATAAATAAAATTCAAGCATTGCGCTAATTATTAAGCATTTAGTATATAGAAAGGAAAGTAAGGCAGGAATGGCTCTACTTCTTCACTTACAGGATAGCAATAGTAACAAAGTATATGCTACTAATCCGTAACTATGTATATACATTTATATATGCATTTTACATACATATGTTAATATACATACTATACTATGTATATTAAAAAAAATATACATATACTAAAGAAATCTAAAAAAAAATAAAATAAAAATTTTCCTAAGACAACAGCTACTTTCGGAGTGCCAATGCTATATGTTTATCCTTGGAATGTCGGCGGACACGTCTCCTTCACTTTTATAAATTTATAATACCTTTTTGCACGGGTATAAAATATGCTTTAATCTTTTTTTTTTTTTTTTTTTGAGAGTTGGGATACCGAAAGTTGAACTTAATTCAATGTGGTTAGAATGGTACCTTTTGGAATGTGTATATGGTGTGTGTATTAATTTTGTACACTATTCTTAGCAAGCTACCAAGTTTTAACGTATAGTGAACATATTTGGTCGGAGGAGTTTTCAAAATTAATTAACGGATCTGCATATTCCATAAAATCATGGATTAAAAAAATAAAATCAAACATATTTTATGAGAGAGACAGAGAGAGAGAGAGAGAGAGAGAGAAGCGAAAGAGAGAGTTTGAATGAGACCTACATATTTCACAGCCCACAGACCATAAAATATTGAATAAAGAAAATAAAATTATTTACTTTTCAAAAGAGAAAGTTTAAATAAGACACAGCGAAAAGAGAAAATGAAAGTTAAAAAGAAATAACACTATATGCCAAAAGTTGATCTATTTTCAGTAGGGCTGAAATTAAAGGTATTTAAACGAAAAATGCTAAAAAGAAAGAGGTTTAATTTTGTTTGTTTGAAATTATATGCATCATGAGGGACTTTCAGCTCTACTGAAAAATGGGCGGCCCATAGTGTATCAGGATAGAATGAGTAGATAAAAAGTTGAACCAATAGAATATTGTACTTTTTTCGAGGCCAACAAATTCCAATCTCCATCGGAATAAGAGAGAAATATTTGTTTTGTTGAAATTGAAAATTTAGTAAGGAAATAGACAGAATAGTAATAATTAGCTTTATAAGATTATAGAAGACAGTCGGAAGAGCAAAGAAATCATTCGACACTCTGAGCTGAGCAGCTGACTACAGACGCAGAGCAGCGAGTTTATTAAGTACCATTTTACCTTAAGTAATTGCTTGGCTTGTTGGGGTTCAACTTGCTCTTTACCATCCTTTAATACGGGTTTCAAAACTACACCAAGGAAGGACTCGTTTTGAATGGGTTCCTTGGTCATCAAACTTCTGACAGAGGAACGACGTCGCTGTTTTATTATGTCCATCAGAGATGGTTTATCGTCCTGAGAGATATGCATTTTAAATGCGTTTAAACTTTAAAGTTAGTCTGCTTATTTTTAAGACGCATTTTCTCATCTTCTCTGTTTACATATTTGACGATATGAAGTGAAAATAATATGACAAATATATATATATACAGAAATATTTATGTGTCAATAAATTTGCACTTTTTTTCACTTAACGAAGTAGTAACCATTTTTCCCAATTAAAAAGCTTGACATCAATCTTAAATACGAGTATCATTAGATGAGAAAATGGCCTAGTTATGCTAAAGTTAAGTATTATTTTTCTTGTTGTCATACACTTTCCAATAAAATAGAAAAGATATATAAATTAATGTAACATATTTTTGTGCAGTAAATAATCAATTTTATATGGTCACATTTTTCTAACTCTTAATTTTTTCTAAAATGCATATTATATTTTGAAAATGTTACTCCATATTGTGGTAATAAAATAAATAAATATTTGAAACCGAAACGCCAACTTGATTTGTTAAAACCAAGATTTTGACTAAGTTCTATACGACATTTGGAAAGAGTATGCGTGTTTCGGCGTGCCGAAGACGACATTTTGGGCGCTATTAGTTGATTACTTTTCGACAAAAGCTACGTATGTATATTAACTCACCTCCTGCGTCTTTTCGGCGCCTACTTTAGGTTTATCCATCTGAATTGTAGTAGATGAGGGAATTGGGTTTCATATGTAAAGTAGGTAAGGAGAGGGAAGTATTTAGTATAATGTATTAAGCCACACAGCATGCGAATTTAGACAAGTCGCACAGTATGCTCTTTGTACTCAAATTTATGTTTTTATTGAATTTTAAATGTATAAAGCTCACTAATATTGCGGAATTTGCAAATTTGTATAAATCTGCTTAAGAGGTATATCTAAGAAAATATTCCATAAGTACATAAGTCCATAAGTATGAACATACATCAAAACATCCGACTAAATTATAATTGCCGAAATACACGGAAACTTACCTCTGGTTCGACAATGACCGGCTTTAGGGTAGCGCCGTCTCTAGTATCCTCCTCAGCAGGCAATTTACCTTTGCCTAATTTAATTACCTTTGGTTGTTCTAATGGTTGTTCTATTATTTCAGATTTCTGCAATCCAATCACGAATAACATAAACAAACACATAATCAGGAAACAAGATTAACATGGGCACAAACAAAAAAATACTTATTAGAGCTGCAAAATTATCGAATGCACTTTTTTCTAAATTCATATCTATGGACTTATTAGGAGATTTTATCAGTTAGTTTGAATTGGATTAACTTCAAGCTATTACACACATAAATACCTCCACAAATACATATTAGAATGAAATTTAATATAACGGCTATAGAAACTGCAATCATTTTATTCTATTATTAAAATAACTGTGGTCAATTATAAAAAAATATATTCAGCAAATCAAAATTAGTTACTGAATCAACCAAAATCAGTGTTGGTTTGATTTTGAGCTTATGAAGCAGTACTTTTATTAATACTCGTATATATTAAATAAGAATCAAATAATTAAAGAGTTAAAAGTTTCTATAAACAAATAGTATACATAATATATACTGCATACAAATACCATAAACTCTATTGGTGCATATAGTATATAAACACATAAACAATTCTGTATATGATCTCTAACTGTTAAACAAGAATTTAATAACTAATAAATGTTGCAATATTTTCTTGTCTAGTCGAAACTTTAGATTGTGACATTTTCGATAGTTTTGCAGCTCTAAACATATGTATGCTATGCTGTAACTTTACCTTTTCCAATCCATTTTTCTGCTGGGCTATTTCCGGTTGCTTTTTAACGGAATCCAAAGCCGGTTTCTCCATTTTGTTTGGTATTTCCAGCTCACGTGTAAAGTCTGTTGGCGTAAATTCTGACTTTTCATACTTCTCTAGCTCGGGTCGTTCATAATCTGGAATTTCTGGAAGTTCTTCGTACTTTGGCTTAGATTTTGGCTTTGCTTTGGCCTTTGGCTTGGGAGCTTCCACTTTTGGTTCCTCCTTTGGTGGTGCGATAGATGTCTTTCGCAGCTTAGGCAATTCTTCTGCTGGCTTTTGCTCTTCTACAGTCTATTTCGTACATTGACACAATCACAATACAAAAATTTAAGTAACACATATTTCATATTTAACAAAACTTTGGAAGCATTATGTTCAGTTTTCAATGAAACCACTCTCAGAGTCTCTCCCAAACTGTTTTGGTTGTTCTCATAGCTGTGGTTTAATATTCAACTGATTAAATGTCGGCTCAAAGTAGGTTATTTACAGTTTTATAAGATTAAATTTATCGGCAGAAATAAAACGATAGAGAGATTGTTAATACATAGATTTATCATAACATACACAATACATATGGAAATAGTTTGTTAGACATATAGATAGATAGATATACATAGATATAGATAGATAGATATAGATAGATATAGATAGATAGATAAATTGGTAGATATATATAGACTGTTTCCATGCTGTAGCACTTGATTTGAGTATCGTTGACTTTAGTTTGCGGTTCGCTCATATTAAAAACTTTGAACTAGTAAGTTTTGTTTTATTAGACAATTTATTGAACCAGAATGAACGACTATCTTCGGTGTTTCGAAGAGAGAGAGATAAGCACTAAGGTTTTCATACCAATGCTCATTTTTCGACCATTGATTCTTATGACAACTTTAAAAACAGATTGTAATTAAGCTGCATAATAAAACTGATAGCTTTTAGCTAGTTACATACCGTTACGTAATTATATTTGCATTCTTACGTATATGCAACTGACTTGCGGCTAAAGAATAAGTAGGCAAAATAGACTTTGCAGAATTAGAAGCATAGTTTTGTAGCACATTAAAGAGTAATATTTTGCTGAGCCATGAGTTGAGCGGTGTTCCTTTTTCTCATAGCAACGCTCACCTTTGGAATTCGCCGATTTTCTGCTGGCTTCAGCTTGGGAATCTCTTCCTTAAGTGCCTGCGGATTTTTGTTTGCCTCAATTTTTTGGCTATCAACCTGCTGTGTCGGAATATATTGGTACAGAGTATATTTATATACACACAAGAAGTTTAAATTAATTATAATCAAATATCTATTTGCTAATTAATGTATGTACCTTATTCAAATATACATATTATAAAATACGAATAAGCTACTTGCACACAAAATACATATTTCTCCGTGTACTTATACTTTCGATTCTAAAGTTTGGAATACTTTTAATTATAATACGTACCTCTAGGGCTTTCTTATCAACCACAGATGAGCGACGCGACTCCGATGCGGAGCTATCAATCTTTATAAGAGACATATAAATCAAAACAAACAACATAATGTAATGTTTAAAGGGTGTCTTTGAATTGGTTAGTTTCGATTGATCCTCTTACCGCAAGTGAAGATCTTCTCGATGACACTTTAGTATTTTCATCAAAGGTTTCCTCGTTGGTTTTAATTACTGACTTACGACGAACCTCAGACGAAGATTCTTCTTTAATGGACACAACACTGGCCTAAATTATATTTTAAAAAAGAATGCAATTTATACTAATAATTGTAGAAATTTTGCTAAATAAAAACTCTAATCTATTAAGACTATTTGACGGACAAGCAAAGCAACATTGTAAAAAACTTTCGAGGTAATATGCATGTTAATGCAATTTTCAAAGAAAAAAAAAAAGAAAAAAAAACGGGCAAAGGCGAGTTTGATAGTACATAAATAAATATATATATGTAGCTTAATAGGTATATTTTTTATAAACATTTCAGCATATTTGTAAAATTGTTATATGATATAATATACAATATAATTTACCTTGCGTTCAACCTTCTTCAGAGAAATCTGTTCCTTAGTTCCTTGCTATAAACGTTAATGTCAAAAAAAAAAGACAATTAATAAAATTGAATTTAAAATCCTTCTTGGTAGTTTAACGAATATGGACATTGGTTACAATACTAACAAAGCACATGCCTTTAATGTTATAAGTAAAGAGTAATTTGGTGTAGTTTTTGTTTCAGTGTGTGAACTACTTTATCCTTTCTTAGCCAAGTTTCTCAAGCTTTTTTATGCAGGATTTATTTATCCTTACCTCTTGCGTAACTGGGCTGTCTTCGTCATTAGTGTTAAATTCATTAGATGCATCTTTAGATTCTTCTGAACCTTTTTTGTCGTCTTTTTTAGATTTAGCATCTGGCAATTGTTTCTTATCAACACGCTTCTTTTTCTCGGTTAAGTCTTTCTCTTCTTTAAGTGACTGTGATTTCTCTTCTACGCGCTTATCATTATCTTCAAGCTTCTCGGAATCATTTATTTTCTTTTTATTATCCGGCGTTTGTGAAGGTATTTCTTCTTTTTTAATCTCTGGAGATTTTAATTTTGTATCAATCGAGTCTTTTGCTTTTTCCTGCGGTAGTTTGTCTTCATCGGCTATATTCTTTTCTGACTTTACCTTATTGTCTTCAGGAATTTTACTAGTTTTCTGTTTCTTTACTAATTTATCCTCTTCTGGCTTTGTTTCCTTTTCTTTGGTTTTTTGCTGTGATTCTTCAGGCAGTTTCTCCGGCGATTTTATCTTCTTATCCTCAGAATCTTTTTGTTTCTTTGTTGATTCATCTTCTTTTCGCTTTTGATCGATCTTGGCGTCACTTAGTTCATTATCCTCCTTATCGCTCTTTTCTTTTTCTTTTTCTTTTTCCTTTTCCTTCTCTTCTTTTTGTTTTTGATCATCATTAGCCGATGTATCTTCTTCATTCTATTTTGGTATTTTTTTTCATTTTTGAATTGTAGTTTTTGAATGTGTATTTTTGTTGTTATTGACAGGGTAATCCATAGAAAAATATAAATTAATGTTAGTATGTGAAAACGGTATTAACATAAATAATTGAGGATGTCAAAAAACCTTGTTACATATGTATGTGTTCATATTTCTGAACGTAATAATAATAAAAGTTTAGTACACACACATGTATTTTGTTTATCTGTGGTAAACTGGTATTAAGATACACTTATATACATATAATAAAAAGGTAAAAAAAAAAATATATATATATAGAGTGCCAGAAAGAGTCAGATATAATAACCACAAATAAATTGTGCAATGAAAATAAGGAAAAAAAAACAGTTCAGATTGGACCTTTTTGGTAAACGATAAGTAAAAAAGTTTGAAATATTCCATAGAATCAGAAAGAAGAATATATAAGTTGCCAGAAAGAGTCAGATATAATAACCATAAATAAATTGTGCAATGAAAATAAGAAAGAGAAAGAGGTCAGATTGGACCTTTTTGGTAGACGATAAGAAAAAAAGTTTGAAATATTCCATAGAATCAGAAAGAAGAGTTTAATAAATAGTCAAAGTAATAATAGATAATGATAGAACTCCTAAATTTGACTTTTTGCAAACCTCATTACTTGGAGCATGCCTAACGGGCATTAATTTCACCCCAAAAACATTTTTCGACTCTTTCGATTGAGAAACATCCAGACGAGATTCCGTTGCAGTTCGCGACTTAAGTTTGGGTAACTGGTATACATTTTCTCCCAACTGTGGGTAAACAATTTTTAAGAACATTATGATAAATGCATATGATTTAAATTGAAAAAATATCTCAATCGTAGCAGAAATCGTGCTCCTGCCAATTGAAAATATTTTATATACGCATTACATAATTAATTGTACATACATACACAGAAGACTGTCTATGAAACTAATCAATATCTAGTAGTCACATTGCGACTAAGTTTTTGAAGTAAGTACGTTCATAGTCTGATTGCGACAAATTTATTTCAAATAAAAATGACTCGAATTATTAAATTGAGTTAAAATTAAACACGAATTTCTTATAAACATGTATGTATGTACAGATATGTAAATATTTTTAAATAAAAATGCATGCATAGGAGAGACAGTGACAGTATCGCTGTTGATTTGCTTTAAGAACTGGACCGTCATCAAATGTTTGATCCTAAAATTTAATGGATTTAAACTTAGCAATGTTGTAAATCAGCATGGAAACTAGGCCTTAGGTAAATATTTGGGCGGACTAACCATTACTTGTGAGCCTGTAGTGGAGATTTTGACTTGAAGGTTTGAACTTTCCTCTTGTAGGGATAATTCTTTGTGATGAGCTTCCTGACTTTCGGCACTATAAGAAATATTTTTTTGTTTGACCTGTTGGTCACTCTGTTTTACTATTAGGGTTGACTGTTGGTCTTGCTCCTGTGTGACGACGTCGATTTGCTGATTATCTATCTGAATTTTCTGGACTTTTATAGATTTTTGTATTTGTTGTTCTTCGCTGACTTCTTGACGTTCACGTGACTCTTTGCTTTCAATTTTAATTACCTTTAGCTTCTTTTCAGCTTCTTCCTTCTCCTGTTCGACCTTCTCATCTTTCTTTTTGTCCTTCTTTTCTACAGTTATTTTGCAAGTTGATTCATCCTTGCCCACTTCGTTCGTAACAACGACTTTATAATTTGAAGTATGCTCAGATCTAGCTGAACTAAATGTTAACCTTGCTGTTGATCCATCAAATGTTGTAGTGATATCCTTTGTTTCGCGAATCAGAGTGCTACCCTTAAACCACTCTATCTTGCTCTTACGGTCCGACTGCTTCAGGCTGATTAAAAGCTCAAATGTTTTGGATTCCGTGACCTTTTGGTCCACAAGTTTGCGCACGATTTCCGGTTTCAAAGGTTTACGTTCTTCTTCGGGAATGTCAACAAGATTGACAACTTGTGAAACAGCTTCACCCTTTTCGTTGCTGGCTATCAGTTTGTAAGCGCCCTTATCACTTTCTTCGACTTCATTGATTTCGAGCTTTACTGCAAACTCGCCTTCTTTCGTTTTTTCTACTATATAAACGTGGCGTTTGCTTTCTGTAACTGTATTACTTTCTTTGTACCATGTACATTTTGGCTCGAATTTAGACGCTACTGTGCACTCAATGACAACAGTTCGTTTTTTAATGATCTTGATTATCTTGGGCTTTTCCTTAATAACCGGTACAACTAAAATATGAATAGAAATGATAATAATCATCAGGTAAGTTAAATATAGTACATATGTAACAAGACAGGGTCTTTCAAAATCGTTTGCTATTAAAGCTGGGAAACAATCGATAGTTTTCACGATACTATCGAGCTTGTTCTTATAAAAATTATCACAGCGTATAAGCTTAAAATATTTTATCGAGATTATCGATGGCTTAGACTGCCATTTCGATGGTTTTCCAACTATAGTAGTTGTGCGAAAATAATTGTTTAGAAATAATTGCTTACTTTCAATGTTTAGCGTCAGGTTGGCGTTCAGTTCACCTAATGTGTTCTTTATATTACACTTGTATAGACCAGAGTCTTCTAATTGCGGATCTATCAATTCCAATTTAATATAGTAATGGTCGCCACGCTGCTCCATAGACATTTTGAGTTTACTACTTTCCTTAATGACTTCGCCATTGCGAAACCAAACGATATTTGGCATTGGATCTGCCTTAATTTTGCACTCCATAATAACAAGTTTGCCATTATTCTCAGAAATAATGCGTGGCTTTTCAATAAACGTAGGCCCTTCGCCTTCGGGCTCGGGCTCAGCTTCAATATTTAGATTCAGATTGGCATTTGACTCTCCATATTCGTTTTTCACGTTGCATCTGTAAGTTCCACCATCGGTTGCGCCGGGGTCCTAATCATAATAATAAAAACATAAACACATTACATATTTTACCCTACCAATAAATAGTATAGACATGAAAACTTACCTTTATTTCCAATGTCAATTCGTATATGTCTTCAGCAATGACAGTACTGTTGATTTTAATTTTCTTACTTTTTTCTACTAGATCCTGGCCTCTGTACCAAGTGACAATGGGCTCGGGTTTAGCCTTACATTTACACTTCATGGTTATTAAAGTACCCGAATCATTTGGAATAATCCTTGGCTTCTCTATGAAGGAGGGGGCAAAGCCATTTGCATCATTCGTACCTAATTTTATAGAGAATTTTCAAATAAAATTAAACACAATTAAAATATAATCAAAGACTTTTAGTAATTTTTTCAATCGAGTTGAAGATGAATTCAATAAATATTATCTTATAGTTATATATATATATATATATATATATATATATATATATATATATATATATATATATATATATATATATATATTTAGGATACTCTTCTGATTATATACTGATTTCTCTTATTTTTGTACCTATTTATTTCTATTGCTCTCATTAATTTTAAAAATGTCGATCTTATTAAACTAAGCACTAAATTGTGATTTTATACAAAATGATTTTATTTAGAGCAATCGAAATATAATTTGAATAGACATGCAAGGTATAGTTTACTCTATGTTAGTATGTAAAGTAGTTAATAAGTAGTGCTGCATACATATTTATATATTGAGTGTGTTGATAAACTCGGTATCATTAAGTTACATGCCATATTATAGAATTGTTTATATAATTTTCTTTTTTTTTTTAAATTAAATTACAATAACAAAGTACATTCTTTTCGGTGGGTTGTAGGAACAATATTGTGTGTTCGAGGTACTTTTTTGCACGTTCTGGTTAAAATAATATATATATATATATAAGTACTAAGTCAAAAATTATGGAATACCTATACCTTGAAAGTTAAGTGCTATATTTGCATTGCTTTCTCCGAACATATTTATTGCATTGCAGCGGTAGTTACCACCGTCATCTTTAGTGGGGTTTTGAATTTCGAGAGTCAAGACGTAGGTATCTTTAGTTATAGCCTTGCGGGTCATTTTAGTTCTTTGGTTGTCTGAGATTTGCTTATCTGAGCAATACCAGGTAATATCCGGCACAGGATGCGCTTCCAGACTACATTCCATTATCAATATGTCCTCCTCTTGACGTATTGTCGGTTTTTTTGGAAAACGCGGCGACTTACCATCAGGAATTCTGCGTAAACGGAAGCCATTGCGTTATTAATATGTGCATAAAATCTAGAAGGTGTTTCTAAAGGTGTAGGTATTTTTCCTTACTTTTTCGAGCCGCTTTCAAAATTCAAATTAATTGTTGCCACGCCCGAGCCGTGTTTATTTTTCGCGTGGGCACGATACTCGCCCTGGTCACTTGAAACGACGCTGCTTATCTCTAAACGCGCCATATGATACAGTTTCTGATCCAGAGTCAATGACATTTTATAGCGTTTGCCGTCACTCAACACTGTCTCGCCGTGGGACCTTTGTATGCGGTTGTACACAGAGGAAATTGTTATTACTTAAGGACAATATATGTAGGTGGATTTGCAGTCAATATATGCTTCATAGGTCTTAAGTTGATCAATTAAAACATATTAAAGTGGTTCCCAAGTGCAGAGCCATATTATATATATACGATTATATACATACACACAACACACATAAACATACACGTATGCACGTATGTGTTGTATGATAATCGGCAAAAACTCTTGGCCTTCCTTCCGTTAATATGATCATGATATAAAAGATTCAAATTTAAAGAATCTTTAAAATGTTTAATTACTACTTATGGTTTTTCAGCATTTTCAATTGCGTACCATGTAACAGTTGGAGTGGGATCTCCTACGCATCTACACTCAAATGTGACATTTCCACCATCCTCGCTTTGACGAATGACAGGACGTTCGGTAAACGTGGGTCTAATTCCATCTGTGCTTTCTGGCACGGGAGCCTCGTCGCCTATGAAGTTTAAGTTGCCAAGTTTTACAAATTATCCAAATCATATGTACTTATAAGAGCTACAGACATATATTCACATATACATATACATATACATAAGATTAATATTCTTAAAATAAATCTTATAAATAATACAACAAATATTGAATTGCCCTGAATCAAACAATCAGCCATTGTGTCTTAGGGTACATTTGCAGCAGCAATCTTGTTTTAAATGGGCCTTAAATAAATCATCAATTTTATGTGTTTAATTTTGGATCAGCATTGATTCTATTCTATTAAACTTCTTAAGGTTAGACCCTATAAATGATGTTTCGATACTAATCGATAATGAAAACAAGAAAGAAGCGAATATCTTCGGCACGCCGAAGCTATATACCCTTGCAATGGTCTTCTAAGAAAATTTTAAATACTTTTGCATAGAGTAACTCATGCATTATTCCTATGGAAGCTATAAGATATAGTGGTCCGATTTTATTCAAACTTTGTCTTATTATACAAATCGTATTTCTACATCGATATGCCCACTTTGGTTTTGAAATCTTAAAAAACAAAAAAAGTTTTTCAAACGAGCACGTTTCGACCGATTGTTCCAGTTTGCAGAAATATATTCTTGAATAACTTCGATGTTTATTAATCGATCGTTATGAAATAGATATGGAATCCATAACTTTTAAATGTGGCCGCGAACTGTTTTTATTGATTTGTTTGGGGGAGGGGTTTTAAGATCTAATCGGTTATACAGACGGAGAGACGGACGGACATGGCATATATACTTTATATGGTCGGAAAAACTTATTCTGTCTGTTACATAAATTTCCACAGTTTTATGACCCAGTTTTACCTATTTAAAATGGATGCAGGGTGTAAAAATGGTATAAATGTGATGTAATAATTTGTTTTTAATTTGTGCTTCTGATGAAATTAATTATACCAATAAAAAAAAGTAGCTCAGATCAACAACTACACATAACTTACGTTATTTTTAAAAAATTATTATTTGTTAAATAGATGGGCATGGCTATAAGCTCAGCTTAAAGACTATACTAATAACCTCTTCATGGATACAAAAAGCGTATTAAACAATTTAAAAGATAATATTGTTAGCTCACATTCAAAATAATGTCAATATGGCATTAATATATGTACATACAAAATAGAAACTTCGTTTATCAAACGAGATGACGAGTCACAAATACTTTTCATAGATACTACTACAAATTTCAAGTATAAATAATGGACTTTGGATGCATTACCAAGACCAGCACTTACTGTCAAAATTAAGGCTTATCGTTGCATTACTTTCGCCCAGCTCGTTTTTTGCATTCACTTTATATTTTCCAGCATCCTCGACTGTAACATTTTGTATTTCAAGCGTTGCAAAATATGAATGGACGTCCTTATCAATGGTAAGCTAAAAAATACAATAAGAGTAATTTTTAATATATTTTTTAATGCAAATTAGTGTTTTTCCAAATTGTGGAGTCACGCTTAATAATTTTATGATCTTAGATATTTATGTGAGCGCAAATCTGGGCAATATCTTATTGGCTTCTCTATAAAGATATAAAATCGAAGGTAATAGAAGCTAACTGATATCTTTGCTGTGCTTAAACTTAAAAAAGCGTGTTTCGCTGAAAAATCCAATATTTGTATATATACAAAAACCTTTTTTATTTTTAAAGTTCTATTGGATGCTAGATATAGTAGACCGTTTTTATTCTAGTCAAATCATAGAGATCAAAAAAGAAATTTAAACTGGTGAAAAACCATAAGGTTTTTCTCATCGAAATTCCAGCATTTATATTATATGATAGTTCAGACATTGCACTGCCTGCAAAAAAAGATAACCCAAGAAATGACAGACGGATATAGCTATATCAATTTTGCTGACCATTTAATATATATATATTATGAGATCAGGGAAGTCACCTGCGACGCGATAGACAATGTAATATCCTTTTTGAAATATATATGCGAATGGTCATAGGCCTAGAGGCGGTATCGAGTAGAGTCGGTATCGAGCAGAGGCGCTATCGATCAGAGGCATTATCGAGCAGAGTCGTTATCGAAAAGATGGGTTATCGAGGAAAGGCATTAAGGAAGAAAGGAAGAAAGGTGGAGTTGGCACGGAACACACTTGGTTGAGTTGTCAAAGAGTAGAGTCGTGATCGTGTTGTCGAGCAGCAGAGTTGAAGCTGAGTCGTGTGTAGATCAAAAGTTGTCGTGTTATACCGTAATCTAGTAGCCGGGTACGAACCTGATGCCGAATTTATTCAATAACCTATCTTGCATATATTTACATGTAATTTCTGTATGTCTTACCTTATGTCTCGGCGACTCCTTGACAGGTGTGCCGTTATGGAACCAAGTAATGTTGGGTAAGGGATCTGCATTAACTCGGCACTCAAACAGAAGACGTTTTCCATCTTCCTCTTGTCGTATGGCGGGTTTTTTCGCGAATGTCGGCGCGAAGCCGTCGATTTGTCTGTAACAGTTTAAATATTTTAGTACTAATGTGTTTTATGCAGAATATAAACAATAATGAAAAGCACAGCATACATCTATTTATTAATTTGTTATTAGTTATAGGCCCTGGTACTATGTATATGTAATAAAGCTTTTTATTGTGTTACCTGTTTCTAATGAAAACTAATAAGTGTGTTGGTGTTAGTTTTTCTTCTCTCTATACACAAAATATTGACGAAAATGCTTAAATAAAAGAACTCAATAGGATACTATATTTTAGGAACTCTCTCTTGATAGTTTAACTATGCGTTATGAATTTGGAAAACAAAAATCAAAACAATATACACTTAACTGCTCAGCAGACCGTTTCTATAACATGTAAAGACAATTAACAAATAAATAGCACAGTTTATTAACTCACCTTACATCTTCGAGAAGAGAAAACTTTCCCACTTTTAAGAGAAAAGCATGTACCTCATTAATATATTTTAAATTGTAGAAAAGAAAAATATTTACTCAACTAGATTGTACAAACCAAGAAATAATCCTTTTAATTATCGTATAAGGCGACTAATGCTACCTATAGTGGCTCTATAATCAGCTAACTCTGACTTTACAATTAAATATCTGAATTAATTTAATTTATTTAAGTTTTATAACATATTAAGTCAGCGTGGAGAGGAAATTCAAAAATTTAGCAGCGAAAGCATATAAGTTAAAGCAAGCGGAAATAGTTAAAAATTAAATAATTTAAATCAATGTGGCTTACTTTTCTTTAGGTTCGTCAGCAGCTGATCAAAAAAATACGTATAAATATAAAAATATATTATTTCAAAGAATTACATAATATGAAATTATTTGATTGTTTAAAAATGAGCTCAAGTACATATGTACTTATTTTCAGGGAGTTACTTGATAATTAATATTTGGAATACTGGCAGGACGTATTTTAATAAGTGCCATTTTTATTTTTATATGTTAAATATCTACATTATCAATTTGCTTACTGTTTATAACTACTTACGTGTGAAATTTAAATTAATTGATGCGGATACTTCGCCCGATTTGTTTTTTGCCTTAACCTTGTAAAGGCCTGCATCTGTTTCAACTACATCGTCGAGTTCTAATACTACCGTAAACTTGTTGTCCCCAATTGGTTGGATTTTAAATTTAGTTCGACCATCCTCTGTCAATTGGTTGTCACTTCGAAACCACTCAATATCTGGTTTCGGGGACGACAATAATTGACACTCAAATATCAAACGATTTCCATCATCTTCCTGATGCAGTTGTGGTTTCTTCACAAAGCTGGGAGCGAAATCTTCAGCCACCCCCATGCTGAGGGTTCTCGTTTATTCGTCTTCAACGGCTCAGGCTCTTAAGCTCTGCAAAAATCATGAGAAATTTTTTAAAATTGTATTTTTTTTTAATTTAACTTAACAAGGAAGAATACACAAGTCAGATAGTTCCGAATATACTAGATGTTCACTTTATTATTATGTTTACATCTTTCTATTGAAATATGGCAATTCATACTATACTATACTAGATATTATCTAATAAAATTTTAATTTCTTATTTACATTCATATGTACATACATAGCTATGTGTTGAAAGACAAGCATATGCATACAAACTTATGTAAGTTAAGTTAAGTTAAGTTTAAGTATTTGCGGCAAATTCGTTTAACCTTAATACGTTTCACTTTCTTATTCTCTCCTAAAAGTATATATATAAAGCATATCAACATACATTAATGTATATTCTGTTAACCCGCCCGTTATCCTTACTCTCTCATTAACATTCTCTTAATCCCTAAACATGTGATCTGGCTGAGAGAGCAATACTCTTAAATAAACAAGACGCGCATCGTTAAAGTATTCAATATTGTATTCTATTTGTCACCCACAACACGAATGCATAGTACTATATTTAAATTATGATTTTATTCTAATTCACTTGTCATTTATTGTTGTAAGTTGGCATTCATTATAACATTCCTTTGAATTCATTTTCTTTCCTCTGGTACATACACATATGAATGCTGACGGACGATTCCCATGGGTTCAGAGATACATACATATATATGTATGTAAATATTTTTTTTAAATATTTAAAAATATATATATTGGAAAAATATACTTTATACTTTATATTCTGTTTAATGTGTATATCTTCTTATGCTTTATATTTACTTCACAACACTTCTAATTTCACAACTTAAATGAATAGATATAAGAATAGTGTAACCAAACAATAGTAACGTGGAAATGTTGTTTTTCCTCAGTTAACGAGCCTTTGCAGGATCACGTGCATATATACAACAATATACATACATACATACATATGTATTTTGCTTGATATGTGAAAATAAATAGCAAACAAAATGAAAATTTCCAATTCATTAAAATGTACTTATTCATTTATTTACACAAAGTCTAGATGTTTGAAATAGTTACAACAACACAGAGACAGATTTATTGGTACTTTAGGATGCATATGATGTTCATACATATGTGTATATTCTTACATATACATAAATGAACATATCTATAACTTATTCAGTATTTGCACACATATAAATTTATGTACATAGTTATATATACCTACAATTAAAGAATTGCACACGACTCATCAATATTTTGGAAGATGGAAATTTGATCGCTTTTCTCTCTGTCGGCACTGTTTGAATGGAAAAAATTTGCCCACACAAAACGAAAATTTAAATGTGTTGCATGTTTATTTTTAGTCGTTTGTAGTCACCGTTTGAATTATGTATGTATATGTATGTATGCATAAATATATATATATACACACATACATAAACAACGTACATATATATGCATATATGTTTTGTTGTATACATACATGCATACTTATAAATGTTTGTGTACCTGTATAAGTATGTACATGCATACATATACATATATGTTCATATTTTACTCATACAAAACTTATTTATACGAGAACTTATATGTATGTATTTGTGAAACTTATCTATATGTATGTAGAATGTGTTAAAAAAAATTTGGGGACTATACCCGGAGTAGATATTTTTGTACATTCCTATACACATTTTAAAGACGATTCACAGTATATATTAGATATACAAACATACATAAATATGTAAGAATGTGTTTAATTCTTGATTTTCTTTGCTGAGTGTCACTTGGCAAAGTAATTTTGAAATACAAATTATATCGTATGTACACATCTATGTAAGTATATAATGTACATATGTACGTAAGAATTCAATGCACATACATATGTACATAGGTATATCTATTGACTTATTTATCTTTTTTCATCACTTTCTGGGATTTTTTAGTCAAATTTGCCATTTCTATTTATACGCCCGACAATCGTTACACAATTCCACGAAGAGACACAGCAAATTTCTTGTACTACAAGCTTATGTATGTACATATGTACGATATATGGAGATAACGGAGGATATGTGCACACATTTATACATATATATTAAGATATACTGCATATTTATGAATATGCATTCATATTTATATTTGTTTAACTTGAATTTATTTCAAGTTTCACTTCAATTGCACTTTCACTTTACATAAACACAAATAATCGGTTGATTCACTATATATAATAGTTATATGTATATGTATGTACATATATGTAAACTATCGTATATCTGCATTTAAGTTGGTACGTACAACTAGACTACAGAGAACACTGTGGAAGGCACAGCACGAAAATTATCCTTCAGTGAAAACGAAGCGAGCTCCACGAGTGTTAATCTATTACTGTTTCTTCCGAATTGATTTAGCTGAGAATCACGCATCAGCAAAGAGGCATCAGTATCAGTCATGGTGTTATTAAATCAGGTGATGTCATGCGGCCAGCACTGACGTTTTAGGTACCAGCAATACTGCCAAGCGCCGTTTAGCAAAACTGCACAGGTCACTCAATAAAAACAGATCAAGCATTGATAAAGATAAAGCACAGATAAAGAAGACACCGTGAGCTAGGCTTGTTCTTTCTAGTTCAATTCACTCAAGTACATAGTTCAGTACTTTAATTTGTACTGAACGCAAATAAATATTTCATTGAGTCCAATTAATTTTAATTCCAATATTGTCTGTAAAATTCCCAATACGAATTGAATTATTTTATTTAATAAAATTAATATATTGGAAAAAAACATTAATTGAAATTGAAATAAAAATTAGATTATTATTATTAAATATTAACTTTTTTATTATTAAACTAATTTAAGTATTAAAAACGAAATCAATATTTTGAAAATAAGTTCTTATAATAAGTAAATAAGATATATTTACATATACATTTGTCTACATTTCGAAAATTTAAATGGCAGTTAAGTACAAAATTTTACCGCTCTCGAAGTCTTTTTATGCTCGATAAATCGTTTCGGAAACAATCGGCATCGCTAAAGCAATTTGAATAAACGATTCGAAAGAGGATTTCATTGAACGACTGAAGGAGCGTCAGTCAATGAGGGCATTCTCTCCTTTTTAATATATATATATATATAGATAAGTATGCTGAACATCACCGGCATTATTTAGAATAGCATTTATTTTTAGTAACACTTGTTCAATGTATTTATTGTTCTATTTATAATCAAATGCGTGAGCATGTATGATGTACAAATGTAATACATACATACATATGCACATGTATGCAGCCAGTTTAAGCGATTAATTGTTCCGCAACAATCGCACGGAGCAATAGCAATAGTTACGAAACAGCAACGCTAACAATACTGTGGAGATTCCTGAATCTGATTTTAACTTAAATTAGATTTTTGGCCAACTTTATTCCATACAAAAATCAATAAAGTGACCAGACCGCTATTGAAAAGTCATGTAGTTGTGTAGTTATATATAGATTTCGTAAGTTAAGTTAAGTAAACGGACACTGGTTAAGTTTATTGATAAAAACAATTTGTTGACGATCGTTCCTTCAAAAAATGTGCACACAAGTGCGTATGTGTATGTGTGTTCTTGGAGCATATATATGACACATGCGCATTTCTCTATATTATGAGGAATTCAACAGCAGGCGATTTTCCAAAAAAGTTTCCGTTATCCATATATCTTCAGTATTGTGCGTAGCTCCAATTGCGCAGTAATTTCCAGCATGTTACGTACGGCACGCCGAAGCTATATACCCTTTCAATGGTCTTCTAAAAATCGCTCCAAAATTATAATATCCTTTTACAAGGGTATAAAAAGCAAAAATAAACACATTCAATTCAAGCAGTGCAAACCAACGGCCAAGCTTGCATGGCAGGTTGCTGCTTCTGTATGACTTGTCGGATATGCCCCTTATGCCTATACATTTGCAAATTTCAGACCTGGGTCGAGTATTATTACTTTATTTTAAGCAGCTCTATAACTGCACTTTAGTTAACAAATAAATTAGGCTCAGACTCAATTTATAATACATTCGCAGACATAAGAGCCCTTGTCAAAGCCAAGTTGATCAAACACTTTAATGAAGTTATCCCAGAATGCTTAAGGACTTGTTAGGCACGGTCGATGAAATATTTGTAATATACTTATGCATGCAGTTTGTATATGGGATGAATTATTTGAAAAACAACAATATTAAAAAAGTGGTTGCTAGGAGAGCACATTCACAAGTTAGGAGGATTAAATCACTTCCCCAAAGTTGCATTCGTATTTGGTATTTATATTTGTTGTTATACATGTATGTTCGCTTTATCACCCTTATGTGATGTTTGTTAAAATCAGTATCTTTATTGTATTCACGCTCATAATACAACAAATATATACAATTTCATGTGTATGTATATTTGGTATTTATGTATATACAATATACAATAATAGTTAATTAAAGTTATGCTTGCTTTCAAAAATAAATAAATATGTAATTTTAGAAAACCTCTTATTTGAGCAAGATCAAGGGATGCAGATGATGATCCGTAAGAAATATGTACATATATCGGAAAGCAGCACCGATTATCTAGATCGACTTTGCTCCTGTTGCTGATCAGGACTTTATGTACTTTATATGGTCAGAGATGTATCCTTTCAACTGTTACTTACATTTGCACAGTTTTATTTAATTGTGTGTACAGTTAATATTTGTCAGTGTATATACGTACTTGGCCATTTAATTGTGTGCAATAAAAACAATAAAATACATTTTCAAAATATGCCGACAGATTTCTGTCAATTCAGCTTATTAAATTATTGTTTACAGAAAAACAACATAAACAATTTAAGTTAATATTTTTGCCAACTGGGTAATTAAATATGTATTATTTGGCCCCCGAACTAAAATTTTTAAAGTGTTGAATTCTTTGATGACTTCATATTTATTAAATGGCAATCGATAGAACCTTACGCACAAACAAATTTTAAAATCCGGCCATAAGGGCGATTTGAATGACCTTGTGGCGAAGATAGTCCTTCTCAAGCAGACATTTTTTTTAATGCAGATGTGTACATGAGTGCCGAACGTATCAGCATTCAAAGTTTTAAAAGTTAATTTTATATATTTACAGAGTCATCGGCCTTATAAATTTAACATAAGCGAAAACAAGAAAGAAGCTATATACCCTTTTAATGGTCTAAAAAAATTTAAAAATAATATAAAAAAATGTGTAACAAAGAATTTAAACTGACAGTTCGTCAATTTATTACAATTTTAAATAAATTTTACGTGGTTCATTGAAAACCATATTTGTAGCATATTTTTAGGTATTATATAATTTCTGGTATATTCTGAGCCAGCTGAATAACATAATTTCTAGCATATTTGCAGGCTTAGAAAATATGCGCAGCTTCAAGGGCTGTTACCACTTTGCGGCGCTAGTGTGACCATTGTGCGGTATTTTTTTGGCATAGTTCAAATGCAAAGTCAAAATGGGGTCGGAGACGCGTAGATTATAGAGTTCGTGACAAAATTATAATAGCAAGGGTATAACAACACAGAAACAACTATCACGCCGAAGCTATATTAATAGAAGCTTTAGTTTTCTAAGAAAATTTGTAATACTCGACCGATTGTTCACTTCCCAACCATATGACATGGTGATCCGATTTCAGTCAAACTTTATCAGATAGTTCAGAAAAAATTTCTATATCGATATGGTGAGTTTGGTGCTGATATCTTGAAAATCAAAAAATGGAAAAAACATGGAACTCGTTTTTCATTAGTGGTCCGATTTTGATGAAACTTGGTCAGATTATACAAATCGTAGTTTATCGAACTGTTTGGTTTGATTTTGATATCTTGAAAAAAAAAAGTTTTATATACATACAAGCACTTTCTGCCTGCCACATAAAGATAGTTCAAAAACCAAGAGACTATATAGCACAGAAACAGACAGACAGACGAACGGCTCGTCGTCCTGATCAGGAATATATATTTTATGGGGTCGGGAAGCATTACATATTTCGAGACAAAATTATAATAAATTAAATTATAAATTATAGGGTCAGAGATGGATCCTTCTGTACCACTTTTGATCATACACCGCTTATATCATATGGAAAAGAATTTATCGTGGAGTTACTGTGTACAAACCTTTAAAATATTGTCAATGAAAATTATATATCATTTTATTTGTCAAAATTATATTATTTAATCACACCAAATTTAATAATGACTGGTGGCGTCCTTGGGCGGAAATATACATACATATTCATTTTTCTACAACCTTCATGCTTCATGTTTGTATCAGTGTTTTGAAATATTTATTTAGAGATATGTAAATTCGATTTTCGGGTTTCCGAGTTACTGCCTCGATATTAAAGATTCGACATATTTAAACAATCCATATATACTCTTTTCGATTGCATGAAAGATGGCTAGGATGGTTTTTGTGATCCATTGAGTTTAAACTTAAACCCAAGGTGAGTAAAAACAGGACGCAAAAAATTGTTGCTTTCCGGATCCATGTGTGTTAATGCCAGCTACTGGGTTGCCGGCTCCGGAAGGCGGAGCTGCTGCATAATTATAGCTCATGTGTGCGTAGGAAGGCATACTAGGTGAAATACTCTCGGTTCCGAAACCGGATGCATGCCCAACTCCATGAATTCCACCGGTGCCTATTTGATTTGGACTGCATGTCGCTTGGCGTGACTCCATGGTGTGATGGGCAGAGGAGGTTGCGCCAGCTACTGGTGCAGGTCCTGATGGCGGTGGCGGCAAGCCATAAGCCGAAAGCACTTCGTATCCACTTGTATTATTACTAGCCGGTCCATTCGCAATGTTCCCTGAAGAACTGCTACTGGCAATGGAGCCCTCATTTGTAGCACTTCCAACACCTACAATGTGGTGTGGTGCTATAGGCGGGGGCCTTAGTGGCATGTGACACGGGTACATAGATGGTGGCGTCAGATCTCTCTGTTGTGAAATTGGTGAGGGAGGAGCCAAGGAGCCCACTGTTGGATGACTGAAGCTTGGTATCGAGGACACAGAACTAAGAGAGCCCAGAACACAAAGATTATTCTTAATATAAGTATGAGCACCTAATCCTTACAAAACTTACCCATAACCTTCACTCATGGATATCGCATTGTGGTGCATATTTGAATACATGGCACTCATGGAGCTGCTGAAGCCACTGTTAAAATTTAGCCGTGGGGAGATTGAAGGGACTAGTGTGTGAGGAACGTGATGATGTTGATGATGCTGCTCAACAATCCCTAGCCCCGGCGAACACCCATTGCCCACTTCCTCATGTATTCGACCAGCACCAATGACATGCGTTTCAGATCGTGTGTGTGCGGTCACAGATGTTGAATGATGTACATCGGATGCTTCAGATGCAACACTTGATGCAATTGGATTTGGCGATGCTAAGTCATTAAGTCCACCTATATGAATACAAAAGAAGCACACGTGTGTTAAAAAATAAAATTGATCTGAATATGGTATACAGCATATCGATATTCAATGTGATTGTGAGTGTCGGACATTTAAAAAAAAGTGTATTCACTCTCGTTATTAGAATTCTACGTACCTAAGTTGGGTCTGTAATTTTGAGAACATTGCGTTCTTATAAACAGGACTAAGAAAGAAAAAAAATAAAAGCGGTGTAACTTGCCAGAATCAATAAGGCCGACTTAAATCAATAAGGTTGAAAAAAAGTTTGTTCAACAAATTACCCGAAAATTAAATTAATTAATTAAAACCAAATATATGATTGCTTCTACATTTTCCTGCCGATTTTTTCTATATATGTTTCAAAATAATGACCTGACCTGGACAGTTTCGTAATATATTTTGCCTGAAAAGTTTCATCAAGATAGCGAGAAAACTAAAATTAGATTGCATATTAATCAGAAGGTCAGACAGGCTTATCTGGAGAATTTGTTTTGTTACCCTCTTTTACAAATTTTGAATAGACAATTGAACTTACTGGGCGTAGAGCCGACCAACAGGGAAGAGCAACCCAGGCTATTGGGACTGTCAGTCATCGATGTTGTCGCCGAAGTCGAAGATGACGTTCCATTTGTACCGGTTGAGTTTGGCGTTCGTCTCTGGTTTCGTAACTTTTCTTCACGTCGCCATTTGGCACGTCGATTTGAAAACCAGACTTGTATCCTCGCTTCAGGCAATCCAATTTTTCCCGCTAATCTCTCGCGTGCAAAGACATCTGGATAGTGTGTTCTTTCGAATTCTGAAACCAGTGATAAGATTAATAAGTTTATTTTGTTACGAAGAGATTCGTGTATTTACACCCTGTAATCATTGAAATGCGTAAGAGGAGATCATAAAACAGGGCAAATGTATGTAACAGGTAATAGACAATAAAGCATTTATATTCTTGATCAGCATTAATATTCGAATCAATTTAGCCCTGAATGAACACACAGATTTTAGAGGTTATAACAGCTAGACATAGTTTCAATCTCACTAAACTATTTTAAGTTTAAAATCGGCTGTTTATGCTGATCAAAAATACATATAATTTATATAGTAAGAGAATCCTGTTACATACATTTGTGTGTAACACACTTTTAATTGGTGTAAATATCATTAAAGTTGATTTATATTATTTATATTATATTGATTTTTTCAATAAACTTGTTATAGCTTGATTAAAATCTAAAATTATTTGAGTGATTTTTACGAATATCTCAAATAAACCGAAATGTGTAACTCATCGAAAGATCCCATAATGGATATATGTTGCCGACCAGCACAAAATACAGAATTCCGTAACCAAATTAACCAGTTCAGGTTTCATTATACAAGAGTATATGTATATGTTCGGTAATTCAAAGATAGCTGTTTTTTAATTCTACTATATTTTAAGATTTAATAGAATAGAATATATTAACCTTTTTCTAAACTGTCAATCTGCTCATTTGTGAAAGATGTGCGGTTCCGTTGCAATTTTCTTTTCAATATTAATCTGGCTTGATCATCTTCACTAGTTCCTATGTTGGATGCACCACCATTAGAATTATCTCCTTCACCTGAACCAGTTTCGTCCGATTGGTGACCATCAAGCTCTGTAATACAAAAAAAAAATATAGAAACATTTATCTGAAATTCATCATATTATTAAAAAGATTTGCTTTAAAATTGTGACTTTAAATCGTTTTCATCGATTTGCGGGGAAAAAGTAGCGAGTATCGGAAAGTTAAAAAAAACTTGACCTGCGCATGGTATACGGGAATCTACATTTGATATCTATATCTCTAATAGTGTCTGAGATCTGTGTTTTTATGCGGACAGACGGACAAAGCGAGATCGACTTGAACATTGATCCTTGTAAGGAATACACATACTTTATAGGATTCGAGGTGCCTCTTTTGAACAACTTTAGTCTTTATCATGTATTTATTATATACTTATAGATAGGTATCCATATTGAGTCAACCAAAACTTCACAGCGCTGAGAAACCGACATGCGGTCCTACTTTTTCAAACCTTCAAACCACATCATCATCCACATCAAAGAGGCCGCAGGCCGCAACACTTCGATCTCAGCTTGTCACTTTTGATATAGCTAAGGCTTTTCTGTGTTCTGTGTGTGTGTAACTGGCACTGAATGTTAGTGGATGTGACAGAGCAAATAGATGCTGATAGCTCTGAGACATGCCGCAGGTTCGGGCCCAGGTCCTGGTCCAGTCCCAGAGCACACGTCACATGCCTAGTAAAGTGCAATGTGCTGACAGGCAACAACAGCAACATACGTCCATAAACAACAACAACAACAAGTAGGGGTAAGGGGTAAGAGCTATGCGGTATTAAAACAGCATCAACAACAAACCAAAACTACAACAAAAGCTTCGGAAGCAGATAATATGACGGTGTTGGCGATGATGAGGGAGGCAGACAGACAGAACAACAATCTTCCACAGTTAAATACATTAGAGACAAACCAGATAAGGCGAGAACTTTAGCATGAGGTTTACAGATACAATTTTATAAATATGTATTTTGTGCTTTCTATTTATGCACCCCATCAACACCCTAACCACACCACATACCACTGTACGTACCGCCCGCACTCCCAACTCCCAACTCCCAACACCCAACCACTGTTAGAGCTGCCATCCCCACGACTTGGCGTTTAATGAAGTGTCATCGCCTGTAAAATGAGTCTGTAAATCGCATTAAAGCAACTACACGGTTAAGGGTAAACTTGTCAAGTACGGCAGCGATTCCCGTTGCCGTCGCAGTTACCGTTGCCTTAGGCTGCAGATTATACGGGGATACAGTTACAGTTACTCTCTCTTGACACACCCAAACAGTTAAGGCAGCACGCGGTTGGACTTTACGCACAGGTTTTGTTTTCAAAACTTTGTGCTCATGTGGTTAAACTAATTAAAAGATCTTTGCTAAATGTTTGCATATGTTGCACAAAGTGTGAGCAAAGCGAAATATAACATACAGAGCTAACGCAATTTTTATCTACTTAAGATGGACTCGGCTTTAACAATATTTTGTTATACATCCAATAGCAGCAATATACAGTGCTAATTTTAAAAAGACGATGTATGTTAAAGCTCCATATATGTATATATGTATATCCACAAGGAAACTTTTGAATATTGAAAATTGATTCTAATAAGACGCCCATATTGGCACTCCGGTCAGAAAACTTAAGCAATCCATAAACGATTTTTGAAAAACTTGCAAGACCTTCAAAATTCCTGAAAACTACATACTTTTTCTTTTGAAGATCCTTTAGAAGATAACAACATGTGTGATGAAACAAATTTTGTTTAATATAGCTAATACAACTAATTACTTGATTTAATAAACTTTTTTACTGTTAATTAAATAAAAACGTTAAAAATTCAAAAAATTAATAAACCAATGTATTGATCTTGGTCATTCACTTAAACTGAATGAAGTAAATAAACCTGTGATACTTAAGAAATTATTTTCAAAAGTTTGAAGTTCTGATTTGACAAGAAGGAAATATATATTCGGCCCGCCGAAGCTATATTCAAAAAATGACAATTTTAGACTGACGTCGAAATGAACTTAAATTTTTAGAAAACAGAAAGATTTCGATTTAGCTCGCCGTCTTGATCAAGAATATAACTATACAACTATACATATAAAGACATATCTAAATCCTTTTTTAAGTATAAATTATGATGTTGGCGAACTTTAAAGTTTTACACCTTGTTGCTCTGCATAGCAATCAAGACTTATTTTGCGTGGTTTCTCTTCGACTAGAGCATTCTAACGTGGTAATATTTGCATATGCAGACTCTGTTATTATGCGCCGATTCAAGTATTATACATGATACTACGACTATTTGTCGACTATTATGCCAGACAGAGAGTATAAACTGGAACCGGAGTCCTGGTAAGAACAATCAAGCAATGGACGCTTGGTCACGTGCTTATACTATTTACGCACGCACGACAAGTTCACCCTCAGCGAATTTAAGACGGTATAGAGACTGATAAATAAAATACAATCACAGCGGAAAAAAAGGTAATTCATATCAGTGGCGGTTCGCGTGTATATGTAAATATATACTACATATTGAACATTAACAAAAGCGTCGTGCAGACATAAGGTATTTCAAGTCAATCGTGCGTACTTTGGATAAAACTGAATAATGGCCGAATTCCGAATTCCGAATTCCAATCCAGTTCGGAAAATACAATTGATTTTTTTTCACATTGCTCTCATAAAATGGTAATCGAGTGTTCCCGAATATGAGACACACTGTATCCAGGTCACAGATGAGGAATATTGATCATATGTACTTTGTAGTCCTCCTCGAGCAAAATATTAAAACGTTTTCGAGGCACTTTTTACACTTAACGAGGCACTTATAAAAAAGCTAGATTGACAGGCCTATATCTTTACCAATATTTAATATATAGTATATATATATATAGTTTATATATATAAATATACATCATTTGAAAGGTCGTTTTATATGCTTTTAAAAACTTTATGGACAGGCTATATGCGTTTGCCTTGTAAGGTGTTATTACCTGTTAAGAGTAAAAAGTGCTTCGAAAAAGTTTTTTGGCCATAACTCCTGATTTTGGGGGTCATCTGAAAATTTAAAGTATGCAGTAATATTATACTCGAGTAGGACTACAACGTACATATGATCATAATTACTCATGTAAAAATTGTTGAACAGTTTTATTATTCAAGCAGTTCAATGGATGCTAAATAAGAAGATACATTAGATTGCGTTTTCGTTGACACTCTATGATTAATATGCCTATTAAAGGTAGATAAAAGAGACTCCTAATATAATGCAAAAGTAGGTAAGGGTCATCTCCGACTATGTAAAGAATTTATATTTTTGATCAACATTAAAAAATCAGAATTAAAAAATTAATTTCTCTTTGCTCTGTTTTAATTTAATTATTTTTATCAAAAAACCGATTAACAGACACACTTTAAAAGTTATTGCTTTTTATTTTAGGGACACAAATCAGTACTACGGACTACCAGATAAAGTGCCTTGATTGGCTGTCAGGAGTCTCGATTGGAGTCTTCCTACTTGTTATTCAATATAAGTATAATAGTTACTTAACTCACCCTTTTTTAGCATAACGTCGTCTGCTGAAATAGTACAGTTTCCTAAATGAACGCCTGGGCAACCAATATTGGTGAGATCACTTGGGGGGCTCAACGAGTGCCCAGGTCCCGGACCTGGTCCGGCAATCATACTACCGGTTCCATATCCCGTGACAGACATTACACTGTTAGAGGGAAGAACTTCGCTGCCATTGAGGGGTGCTGTGTACCAAGATCCCGTGGAGTAATGGCGAGGTGGCCAGCTCTGTTGTTGCTGTTGATGTCCATGGGCATGGAGCGAATGATTGGAATGGGGGTGCGGACTGAATTGGTTGGGCACACTCGTCATAAGATGACCATGACTATGGCTGGCTGGCGGTTGTGCTGATGAAATAGCAGAGTTCAACGCCGAAGTGTGTTGGGTGTTCAGCAGACGAAGCTTTTCATAAATTGATTCCTGCTCGCTGCCCTCGCCAGAATTGCTGGCTCCGCCACTCTCCGAAGAGTTCAAAGGTGTTGCCGTTTGCATCAGATCATTTGTTGAGCTCGATGATGCCCCAGTGGTTGCACCCATGGTATTACTGTTGCTACTACTATTACCATTACCATTGCCATTTGCATTACTGTTACCGCTTGTCGAATGGCTTGGATTTGTGCTTGTGCATGGATTCGAAGTTGAGCTATTCGAGCCAGCACTTTGCTGTTCTTTTTGTGCTGCCAAGTTCCTCAGTACTCGGTTTATCGACGATACCTGAAAATATATTCACAAAATGCAAATAAGTTAATGTAGGTAAGAAACTGCAAGGAAACAATACAAATGTTTGGAAAGAACTTCGATCTTGATCTGGTCCTGTCCGATAGTCAAAATAGATTTGCATCCACAATTTTAAAGTTATGATTTTGACTTCCGTATCTATATAATCCAGGTTCTAAGCTAACCAATATGTAATATATTGAATTAGGGTAAAGTATATCTCTTTTCTGTAAAATCTTTTTGTGACTTATTTAAATATCAAAACACATTTTTTATAGCTTTACAACATCATTTATGTATTATATATTAGCACACTGGATTCGCCCAATTGTCGAAATTGTCAGTTAACCGATTTTAATTGTTTTCTTCCCTCTAGCACTCCCTTCAACTTTTGAGAATCGAGGAGGAAGACAGTTAATACACACATTTAACAATAAGTAAATAAAAATTAAAATAAAAAAATATAAAATAAAATAATTTTCTTAAGAAAAGATGTATAATTAATAATATAAATAAAAATTAAATATATATAAAAAAAAATAATTTGCTTTAGAAAAATTGTATTTTTACATGCACGTCCTTTAATTTTTAAGAATCGAGGAGAAAGACATTTCACGCACACTCACACAAACACACAAACACACAAACACAATTTTGTTTTAAACCCAAAAAACGATTTACAGACACAATTTAAAAGTTTTTCATTTTAAGCACAAATAATATCTATGAATCTCTGCTATACAATTTGCCATTACATGTTATAAATAAACACTAAGATTATTCAGAATAAGCCATTTTCCTTATGAAGAGCAACAGCTCAGTCGCTATTTGAAATACTCTTTTTTCTGCACTGTCGCTGAACTGTTTAAAGCGCAAATACTCACTTTTTATTACTATTTTAATAGCACACAATTATTTCTTTTGCAAAGACCCTTCGCACTAAATTCACTTGAAATTGCAATTTAAAAATATAGATATACCATAAAACGCCGTCGGTCGAAACGAAAGGTGTTACATTTTGGTGCTTCCCAATAAATAACTTTTATTGAACTTTTCGAACTGAGTAGAGAGTATTTTTATTAACTAAACCATACTATTATGTTAATTTTTAAGTTGTACTAGACACAGATAGGTAGATGCAGACGCAGAGCTACACAGAAAGCGAGAGTAGATCTGTCGATCTCGGCCCAAGTTCCGATTCGAATTTTGTTTGTTGTAGTATAAAAAAAAACAAAAAGCTTCCACTTCCACTTCACCTTTTCTTATTCCTTGTTGACAGCAGCTGACGACCAATTCACATGATGCTGTTGCATTTTTTTCCTCTATTATTATTTTAAGGCAGTGCCTGCGCATGACAACGCTTTTGAAATGAAATGAATTCAAAAGGCAACAGCAGAAACGAACGAACGAAAGAACAGAACAAACGAGCAAACATATAAATGAGCGAGCGAGAACAACAGGGAAAAGTGCAGTTGAGTGGAAAAATTAGGCAAAAATGTCCTTTCGAGGGAACGAAAACGAACACTTCGTTTTCTATAAAAACTTATTTTTAAAATGAGCGCCATCCCTGAAAGCGTTATGTATATTATTTTGTACATAATTATGTACATACATATACATATACTCAAATACTGCTGTACACACATACATACGTATGCCTCCATATGTAGACGTACCTACTTATTGCTTATTTATATCCATACGAATAATCCTACCAGGACCGATATACAATTACTACAATATTTAGATGAGTACATAAGAGCATGACAACAAAATATATAGTCTTTAAAGTAACGTTTAACCAACGCTTTTTAGGCCAAATGTATAAAATAATAAAAAAATACAACATTTTGGTTGTTTTTTATTCAAAGTCAAGTACTTATAATGTGTCGTCATCTCTTTCTAATCTTTGATAACTTCATATTTTATCTGATCATATTTAATTTCAAAGTGTTTTAGGACAGAAAAAAACAAATCATTCATGCTAAAAGCCCAGATTTGATCTATGTCGACCAGGCTGTTGATGTAAGCCGAGAATATATATATCGTCCTATTATCAGTATTTGGTATAGCTTAACTAATATTATTAATACAAATATTTCGATAAAAAACTAGTTGGTAGTCACTTTAAGTGACAGTTTAGAGAAAATATAAAGAATTATTGTCAATCGCTGGAAAAATTGATGACCACCTTCACAGTAAAACAAATTACAACATGCGGCAACATCCAACATCCAACTGCCAAACACTGACGTTTTCACCCCTCAGTGATTTCGGCACGACCCTGCCGGGTACGGTTCTTGGGCCCATCCAATAGGTCGTTTCTGTTTCTGTTTTCTAGAATCGTAGGAAAGCCGTGATTACCCCCGCGCGTGAATTTCAACGCTTAACGCTTTGTGGTGGCGGGCTGGCCTGTATTTATTTAATATTGTACGTTTTTCATACTTTTCTAGCACTGATTTCCCTTTTTGTCGTTTAATGTGCATAAAAGATTTTCCCTTCCATTTGAATGAGCACATTTTCCACACAACTGTCAATGGGGAAAGCACAACGCAGGCCATCGGCATCGCTGTCACAATTCATTTTCCTTCTTTGAGTTTTTCCTTTTTTGGCATACTTAATAAACAATAAAAAAAATGGTAATGCTAACTAGAAGTAAGAATATAAAAGAATCAAAAAATGGCGTCAAGAATACAAAAGAAATATAAATGAAAAAATGGCACATAATAATGGGATTCTTAAATTACTGAAACAAATTTGGAGACTTTCTTAAACAGACTAACCACGAATCTTTAAGTGACAAAAGTGAAAAGTAAACAGCAATTCAGGATAAGCCTTACAAAATTACAAAAAAATAAATAAATAAATAATTTGAGTGAGAGGTACAAAAAAAACCAATAAAAAATTGATTGCAACGACTGAGAAGGTCAGGGACAGCGATTATAATAAAAAAAAGATAAAAAGACGACAAAGCTTGGAATATCAATGGTGAACATATGAAGACACCGGCTGAAAGATCAGATTCAGCAGCGGTCCCTAACATCAACTGCAGTGATGGTACTGAATCAACAAAATTGATGCTCTAAGCCTTTAAGTTTAGTTAATTTAATTACAAATTTTGAAATATAATTTATTGATTTATATTTAAGTTAAGACGTAATCATTTAGACTGAGATTACCAGGCCACGGTGAGTCGAAGATACTCGTATATAAAACCATTAAAAAAAAGTTGGTGGCATCAGTATCTGAGTTAAATACGGACAGACAGATAGGGCTAGATTGTTCGGCTCTTGATCATGAACTTCTCATTCTGCTTGTTACACAAATCTCCACATTCTAAAGATCCTTTTTCCCACTTTGGGTACAAAGTGGAAAAACTATTTGCAGTCACAATTTGAAGATTATGATATTTTCATGCTCATTTTTGTGATTATATTAACGTGCTGTAAAATATTTATATCGATCGGTTTACAAACACCAAAGTCGAAAAATACTTAAAATTTATAATATTTTGCAAGAGCAGCAATTACACTGAGAAAAATAAATATTTTGGAAATACCAAAATCATGACCTTAGAATTAGTATGTAATGTAGTATGTAGTGTATTGACGATTTTGAACAGTGTAGCGGGCGTATCGTAGTCGTAGTAGGGTATACTCGTATGTATTTATATAAATACTTACACTTGGTATGTTGTCATTTGTGCATACGTTTTCCTGTAATAATCTGTCGCGAATCTCCCATGCAAATATACTGGGGCATTCTCGTTTGTATTGCGAGATTTTACTAACAACCTCCGCGGTGGCCACTCGTGGCTTTGATCCTCCAATCGCACGTGGTCGGATGCTACCTGTTTCGTAATACCTGAAACCAAAGTGAGTGTGTGTTTAAGTTAACAGAAAATCTTAAACAGAGCTAATAAAGGAGGCTGCGAAAAATATACTTATGAAATTCACATCCAAATTTTGCTTTGGTACTTACCTGCCTAAAATTTTGCTAACACATCCATTTGAAACTTGAAGGATCCGAGAAATATCACATGGTCGAGCTCCAGAGTGAGCGAGCTCAACTATTTTCTGGCGAGTTGAGTCGGGTAGTGGTCTTCCTCCAACAAAGACGCCACCCAACTGATTTACCCCACTGTGACCTGCAATATTCACCAAATTTCAGATATTTCCATTGTTAATTCAAACGAAATGCATGTATTTATGAGGAAATTTTCAAATATGTATGCAGAAAATCCAAACTTGCAGCGACAGAAAATAAATGGAACCGCATAAGAGTAGCCGATAGTCGTTGATGATTTATAAGTATATCAACGATTTGAATTTAAACTAAGGTTAACTTGGCTTAGCTTTTGTTTTTATATAAACTTATTAACTAACTTAAAATTACAATTAAAATACAAAAAAAAATATCTTTTAAATTGTGTCTGTAAATCGGCTTTATCGATGTGCATTGATGCTGATCAAGAATATATATTCTTTAAATGATGAGGATGCTTGAAACATGCAGTTGCACTGAATTAGAAGCCTCTTTTATCTATTTCTAATGGCTACAGGGTAAATAACCATTCGTTGTTCGATTTTCGACCATTAGACGAATCTAGAAATCCACGCCATTATAAAATGAATTTACTATATCTATATATTAAATTAAATTTTTTATATAACAAGAGAGTGAAGTGTGTTTTTAAGTTTGCCGCTAACTGAATTTTTAGTTTTACTTTCAACTTACAAAATTCAGTTATTGGGGTTTTTATTATACCCTTACAAAAGGGTACTAGAAATTTGTCTCGAAATGTGTAATACATAGAAGGAGACGTCTCCGACCCAATAAAGTATATATATTCTTGGTCAGGACGACTAGCTGAGTCGACATAGCCATGTCCGTCTGTTTCTATGCTTACTTGACTTTATCTTAGAGCTTTCTTGATGATTTATATTTTATTTTAGTTTGTATGTCAAAGTCAGCCCGATTGGATCACTATGTCATAAAGCTGCCCAAGGAACAATCGGAGACACTTCATATTCATTAAAAGCTTGTGTATGATAAACTCTTTTGTGCTTCAAGATATCAAAACCAAACTTTGCATATCAGTGTAAAATTCCGATTTGTACAATCAGACCAAGTTTGCACAAAATCGGACCACTATATCATATAGCTGCCCAAGGAACAAAAGTATTCAACATTTTCTTAGAAGTCTAAGAAAGGGTATATAGAATCGGCGTGCTGAAGATAGCCGTTTCTTACTTGTTTTAATTGCATTTTGGAAATAGTGTTTTAAAGAAAGTGTTTTGAAATAAATTAAAATTATTTCAGCTATGTATATTAAAAATGCAAGGTGCAACTGCAATCTGTTTACAAAAAATAAAACCGGGAACAATAAAAAACAAATAAATAATTAATTATAAATTCATAGATGAGGACACGATTTATCTGTGCTAAAAGAGCAGAAGAATTGAAACCTTTCGTCAGAAACAATGTGTATATATTTTATATACACTGCCGACATAACAGGTTGATAATAAATATATATATATATATATATATATATATATATATATTGACATTGATTCAATTTGTTTTCTATTTACTTTCAATGAGGCATAAAATTCGGCTTGGCACGCTCTAAGGACGTCAAAATTAATCATCCTTAATACGGTCGACTTTAAGTATGCTCTTTAATCCGAACCAACATAAAAAGTTGTATTTGGTAACAACTCAATTTCGTAGCATATTTTCATTAGATAAGAACGATAAAAATATGAAAACAGATACTGAACGGACGGTGCCACGGTAACCGGTAGAACAAAAACAAAACAAAATAGAAATCAAATCAAACGGCCAGAAAAAGGCTTTGAAAAAGGTTGTATTCGGAATTCAAGTCAAGCATGGATTTCAAACAAATTTCCTAGTATTGGCTCTGAGAAAATCCCCAAATCTGCGTATCAATTTAATTCTTACTTGCAGCCGGCGAAGCATCAACTGTCTGCTACTCTTACCCCATTATCGTGTGCTTGAAGATGAGGGTCAGGATGAGGCACTACGAAAGGCTAAGCCAACTGTTTCTTTCCCCAAAGTCCGTATGCGTGTGACCATTAAAGTGACATCAATTTCAAACAGCTAACAATGATAGCATCGATACATACATACATATTTACATACTCAGTCAGTCGCTCATTTGTTTGTGAATACTCTATCTGTTTATATGGGCAAGAGAATGTACTTTATACGCTTTATTGATTTTATTACAAGAGTTAGTTTATACCCTTTATACCTTTGCTAAAGGGTATGATAATTTTGTCACGAAATGTGTAATGCATGGAAGGAAACGTCTCCGACCCCATAAAAAATATATATTCTTGATCAGGATACTGTTTATCGATTTGCGGTGGTGGGGGAAAAATCGAAAATTTGAAATTAACTTGATCTATGTATGGTATGGAGGTTTTCATTTTTGTACCATATAATATATTAAATGTACTGAAAAGATTTATAATTTTAATTTAGTGTTAGTGTTTAATTTCTTTATCGTTTGACTTTAATGTATCTCTATAGTATATGTATGTGGTTTTGGATACTCGACCTTAGCACTTAGTAATATTAATAGTTTAATATATGTATTATTATTATGACAGAGTCAGCTGATGTGGATAAGTCACCCTATGTGAACTGCAATATATCCTGTCTTTATTTTCAGTTGCATTAATTGATGCTGGTAGAACACGTAGACCCTACTAGGCATATTTATTTTTATGTACAATTGTATGTATATTTTCATGTGTTAGAAATAATGTGATGATTTACCAAAAGTAACAGGACAGACAAAAGCCAAAAACATCATGCCAATGGGATTAACAATGTAATTGCAACACAAATCAGTTGGCAAACAATTGTGTTGGAACAAAATGTAGTGGACCAGGACCAGGACCAGGACCAAAGAAAGGACCGTCCTCGACCCTGACGAGGGCAACAAACAACCACTGCCACTAGGCACCATTATGCACCAAATAGGACACAATACACGAGCGACGATTACCCGACAGCCGCTAAGGAGGCTCATTTGTTTGATGAGCGCAAGTAAGAATAAGAGGGAAATACTCAAATGCTATAGAACGAGATGGCAAATCGTTTTCTTTACACTCAGATCAAAAGAGTGATCGTTCTTTTAGGAACGAAAAATGTATAGCTGTAAGTATTATAGTGGGAGTATTTATTTTAGATTTATGATCAGTCAATAGTCAAATTAAAGTGCGTATAGTTCATAAAATAAATTTATTGCAGACTCTACGATTAATAATATAAAAATATTGTACATAAGTTTTTAACAGGCGGGAAAAGAATTCTCTAACTTTGTGATCATATATTTATGATCAGCAATATATCTATATCCATCTATCAGTAGGTAAACTTAAATTTCGTATGCAATGAATTTTTGAATTTATGATTGAATTTATTTTGTACTTATTTCGGTCATTGTCAAGCAAGTTTTTTCTGAGTGTAGTTTGTCCGAACTCGGAACTACTTATATAGAAAAAGAAAATGCTGACACTATTGTTTGTTTTTATTCGACTTTACTTTTCGACAACATCGATAATTGTTTTCATTTGTAACGACATGACACGAAACGGTCGCCGAACACACTCTTCAAGATCATTATAGGTGGAAAATTATTGAATTGATTCACAAACAAACAATGGCACGGACATAACTGAGTACTTAACGGCACAGCGGGTGCCGGGTGCCGGGTGCCGGGCAGAGTAGGGATGGGAATATGAGCGGAAACTGCAGTCCCTATCCCGGGGACAGTAGCTCGATTGGCAATGTGTTCTTTGCCATCAAAATACACAATACCCCCTGTACCCAATAAACGTCTTTACTTAGATGAAATGCCGATTCCCGGCCATTGTCCACAATGATCAGCTTGGCTATGGTTCTTTTCTGACTGCAGATCGTGCTCTTGGCATTGTGGTGGCAAAATTGGCAGCTTAGGAGTATACTCCATCTGGACTTTCGGGCATGTCATTCAGTATATAATGCTGTCACACAATTAGTGACCAACTTCTTCAAATTTTCACACCAAATGTCAAATTTTTCGCTTAATTTTACAAAGCACAGTACGTTACGGACCCCTGTATGGAACAGGGATAACCCCTAAAGTGTGTTGGGATAATAACTCAATTATGTGTGTTCGGATCATTTTTATTTATTGATACATCATTTGCATTATATCATTATGTTAACAAGCATCGCCTTTCTCAGCTATACTTTAAACTCAAATCATCATAGTGCTCTGAATATAATATTTGTTTACCATAACTTCTGTATACATATGTTTGCATAATACAACAAAAATAATCAAACAGCTAAGTTTGCGGGACTATAGTAGTTTACAATTGATTAACAGTTAGTTTGGACACACTTCTACCATAAATAATCGAGCTATCCTCTTTATAATTTAAAAATATCAGCCTTTTTACGGGCAAACATTCGATGACTTCTATGTAGGTCGACTTAAACTTTATAGAGTCGGTGAAGCCTTTGTTTATCCCCATTTTTAATGCAAATTAATCTAATCACTTGTTCGTATAGGAACAAAAAGAGTAGTGGAGAGACGGACAACTTTATCTTCGTATCGTATACAGGCGGACATGGGTTGAGTATCTCCCTCGGGTGCAGTTACTGATCAAGAATAAGAACTGTACCGAAAAGAAACTGCACACTTTATTTTATTATATCTCATAATTTTAAAATGTTAGGTGCTTTCAGTGTGTAACTTTCTTTCATTTAAAGGGGATTTTATATATTTTATTATTTTGTCAATAATAAGATAATAATTATTGTATTAATAATTATTAATACAATTTTTCGAAAAATTTTTTGTGGAACCCCTTTAAAATGGTCCTGTGCACATTATTTTGTTGCCATACTGGTCGTCTTGGCCAGTTATCGGCTTATTGTTCGCGGCCAACTTTTAAAAACGAATCATAAACATCATCATCATTTAATTTAGGGAAATATTGGGAACCTGGTAAAAGTTATCAGTCGATTTTAACGTACGTTTTGTCGCTCAATATAACGAATTTCCCAGCATTACGAAACATTTGATCATCCTGATTTCGTGATCCAAATTTTTTCATCTTCCGGATGATTCTGAAATTTTTTAGAAATTTTTTCTATTTTATATAGTCTTACTCAATACTTTTGCCTTACACGCCAAGATTATAAATCTACTTCTTGCTACCTTTTTTTTCTAATTTAGCGCACAGACAATGCTTCGTTTTTGTATTTATTTCCATATTTTCTGTCTTTGCTGTCTGTTTCGTATAGAATAAGTCTTTCCAAATTTAAAAAATTGTTTCTCACTATTTATGTTGATACCATAATTTAGTTCTTAGATTTTTGTTACGAAATTCCACTTTTAGTGCAACAATTGCACAGAACTCGTTTGAGCACATGTCCTTCGAAACCCGCCATTGCAAAAATGCTGTATAGAATAGAAAAGAAAGTGAAGCAAAAAAAAAAAATACAAAAGGTCAAGCTTTCTAACGGTGCCAGTCTCGTTATGATCAGATTTTTAGATGTTGCGAAAATCCAGTGCAAAATTGTCGTTTCTTTTCGGTACAGTCTATATATAAGGACATACCTATAAGGACATACATATAGCCATGGACATACCTTCTCCTTGCATATTTTATGACAAGATTATAATATCCTCTAGAAGGATATAAATAATGATTATGGAATAAACGTTTAATGGTGAATATCACTTCTTTAAAATTTTAGTTTTCTTTAAATTCAGTATTTAGTAACGTATTTATACACAGGTAATACAACATTTTGGAATGCAACAAATTAATGAAATTCATTCTTTTTACTTCTATACTTATTAAAAATGAATTAAATGGGGCCATATAACAGTGCAAATCTATGTTTAATCCTTCAAAGATATCTCCATACCCATAAATTAAATATATTCGTGGTTAGCATCAACAGGAGAGGCCTCTATTTCAGTCAGGCAGTCTATAATCTGTATATTGTATGAACTTCAGCTAGAAACATCAAATTTTCTATGTAAGCTCCTCTATAGCGGGAGCAGATAGATTTTATTTTCTCCTACGTTATATGTGCACTGTTTTATGACCCTTTTTTTTAAATTTTAAACGGGTCAATGGATTAATTTTCATATGTCTGGTGAAAGAAATGCTGTGCAATATAATGTTTAAAATTATTGTACTCTTCGTGTACAAGGCAGAAAATGTAAGCTAATCTATGAATATAGGTGTAAACATATAAATGAGGATGGCACAGCTTTGAGTTTGAAGTTTGAAACATACATTCATCATCTGTTAAGTGGTAGTATGTTGTGGTAAAGTACGATGAAGTCGAATGTGGTGGCTGTGGTGCTGTGGTTGCATCCGCGGCTTCCAACGCAACAGTTGCAGCAGCCTTGCCGCCAATACTGGCTAGTCCGGTGCCACTAGTAACGCCCAAACAAGGCAGATTTCTCATGGCAAGGACATTGTCTATAAGAAAAAGAGCAAAGCAAACAAAAAATAATCATATCAACTCTAATACAACAATATATTTAACAATACTACAAATAAAAGCGTTCATTGCAGTAACCTAGTAGGTCCTTAGGTAAAGCCATAAACCGATATACGATAACGGAATACTATATACTATATACTATATATAGTTCTCCAATTAGAGTAACTTGAATTAAACACTGTAAAATTAAAATAACTATGGCCCGCTCACAAGATTATATACTTTTTTAATATCGGATAGTGCAGTTTTATTTTTAAAAATATCCATTCACGTAATTGGTATTTTTAGAAATTGTTTTCATTTAAAAAAATTTAATTTCCTTAACATATATGAGAAAACTGTAAAATTTCAGATTAAATGAAAAAAAAGAACAAAACAAAAAATAATTCAAAACTATGTATAATCAGAAAACAAATGTTCCTTTAAAAAGGACAAAGAAGTTTCTAAAGAAAATGCAATCTGTAATTGCTTTATAGAGAAATTGGTATACGAAATAAAAAGATTTGTATCGCAGCAGTATATGTACTATTTTCATAAAAAATGAATTGGAGAATGATGATAATGCTAATACTCTTTTGAAGACATTTGCGATCACTTTTCAAGTTAAAAACTTGAGTTCGCAGGCTCCATAAAATAAAATTTTTTATTCGAAAATCTATATACCAAATTTGGAGTCTTTTGCTTTTATTTAGTTAAGTATATTCCTTGTTAATGCTGCTAATTCTGCTAGTTGTATAATAATCGTATGCACATATCCAAAAGGTACGATTTTTTAACTAGTAGTATGTACTAAATAGTAGTAGACTTTTACTCCCTACTTTTATTCAATTACATAACAGAACAGGAAAACATATGACATAGTAGCTCAAGAGATATTCCTACTATCACGATTGACATCTTTGTTTGGACTTACTTCTTTAATTGTATTTCAAACAAAACAAATTATATAAGTCAATTGCCTACTACTATCTTGTTGGTTCTGTTTTCAGATCAGTTTTCCTTATAGGTAAGTTACAGCATTATGCATTTTATAATCTCAAAATGTAAATTATGGAAATTAGCAATATTCCCAGTACTTCAACGACCCGACAACTGTAAGTTTGTCAAAAATAATATTACAAATCATAGACAGCTTACCCTTATGGTCATCTAATGTTGGTAGACGTTCAATAAGTGCCCCTGCAGACCACGGTACGGCGCCTATGGTCGCCGGAGTTGGCTGAAGCGTAAACATATTTAGGAGATATGTATGTTCGTGTAGGTATAGAAATGACGGCAATCCTGACGATCCTTAAAGATCGCACTGAGTGAACGATATTTCTGATGCTTGATGTTGAACACATAAACACCGATGTTTTACGGTTAAACTTGGATTGAGAGGCAAATCAGCAGAGTGTTTGACGTATTGTATTTATGTATGTATTTTGTGTGCACTTTGAACAATTAAGTTAGTACTTTCCACTTTCCACTCGTCATTTGAGTGCCAACAAAGACCATTTAATACAAATCATAGGGTTCCCTGCGGGCGGCGACGGTTTCACGCAGCGCTATCACCACGGGATTGAACCAGCCTCTACGGAATTCTTACAGATGGTAATAGCTCGGTGTTATGAGTTTTATGAGGTTCTGGCTTAAGGACTACTCCTATGTTCAAGTACACCTTCAAACCTTTTGTTTTAGTTATGTGAGCAGCCGTCTTTGTTTTAGTTCACTTGTTCATTTAACTCATTCGTTTTTTATTTTTATTTTCTTTTTTTTTTTTAATTAAGCGATATGCAAATTATAATCAAAACTGATGACTAACACGACGTCAGAAGCGATCTGAATGGCATTTTGGGCCCGTACACCCGTATATTCACTCACATTCACTTATGTTGCATGTTACTTATGGATGTAACTCTGTAAGTATTAATTAACAGGCATATTTTAACATAATTTTCTACTCAAAACATATTATTTTTAACTTTATGCCTAACTCTGTGGAGAGCTATATCGATTTTGGAATCTTTCCCGATATGTTCGACCCGTCGGAAAACAGTTACAGATAATGCGCGAGTCACAGTGCGAATGCTAATGCTAATATAACTGTCGCATGCTCTAGAGTTGAGACTTTGGCTTTAGGTCCAAGCGTCTGGGGCTAATTTTATGCGTGGTGGGTAAGCGGCCTTCTGATTGGCTCTAAAAAACATCCACTTACCGTTCGACCCGCAATGGGCTAATATGATTGGCTGTTCGTCAGCCGACTGGCTCTCTCGCTCTCGCCTGGCTTGTGAGGGACATGTGAGTGCGCAGTGCAGTATCATAAACCAACTTTGTTTGTATCTGGGCCGTGGCCAGTTCCAGCCTGGGTCTTTCCTGACATTTGCATCGCTTGTTGCGCGAGTGTTTCAACTAAAATAAGAACAAGTATTTATGGCATAAGATTTTTGCTTAGTTTACAAATTTCTTTTCTCTGCATTAATAAAAATATATAATATAAAAATATAGCATTAAAATTCTAAATAGATGCTATGGCAAAATAAGCGACGGTTGCTTGGGCTCTTGCATGCAGTGATGATTTAAGGTCCTATATACATATTATACATATTTTGTGGCAATGCTATAACACGAGATTGTTTTATAATTAATCTCTTAAAAATAAAACCGATTTTGCTTTTTCAATACAAGTTTGCAATACTCCCAAAGCTTATTTTCCATTAGTATGAATATATGTTCGTACGTATATTATTCATATACATACATATATGTCTGTAAATATTGGTACAAACATACTTTATCGACCACTCGGTTCTATGTATACAAAGGAATACGTTTGTATGTGGATTGGGCAACTGGCATAGGGGTTAAGTGAATTCTATTTGAATTTCCCGAATGAACGGCCAAGTTACTTGCACTCGCCCAATTGAATTGTTTCATTCCGATACAATAACCGCTAGACTCTTCCGTTAACTACCCGCACGGCTTCCGTTTCGACAAACACAAACACAACACGAATGCTAACACGAATGCGAATGGGCGGGTATGGAGCTTCTGGAGCATGTTCCAGTTCCTGTTCCAGATCCTGGGCGTGGGCGTGTGCGTGTGGTTGTTTTCAAAATGACGACGAGTGCAAGCCAGCACGCGGACACACCCACACACACACACACACACAGTGTTTATATCCTGAGTTATTTAATGTTGTTTGTCTCGTTTTCGCTTGCGTGCGCGCTGTATGCTCGCGTATTGCCGCTAGACAGGGATAGCAGATGTAACTGCACTAAAACCGAGGGCACTTATTCAAATTTTTACACAAAATGTTTACAAAATGCTTATGGAAATTGTTTCAATCTACTTGGACGAGTATGTATAATCTCATTGAGTTGACACTTTCATGCCAAAAAGGTTAGAGCATTCAATACGACATTGATTTTGCTTCTAATTTTATTTAATATTTGCAAAATGCATCACGTAATTAAATAATATATCGAAACCAAATATTGTACAGATATCTTCCATATAAATACGTCTTAAATTTAGGTATTGCAGAAAACTTTTTTTTTTGTTGCCCCAAACAAATTAACCGATTTTTATATATGAATATCAGATCCCAAAATCGAATAGTTTCCATCAATCAGTCAAATCATATGTTATTGCATAAACAATTTATTACACCTGTAAACATTTAAAAATTAAAAATAAGTTAAATACCGTTCATAAGCTATGAAACAATTCTAAATATATATTTTCTGATCAGCATCAACTTCAGTCCTGTAACTTGCAGGCTATAAGCAGGGCCGTCTTAGGTTTCCGCGGGGCCCCTGGCTAATTTGACAATCGGGGCCACGCTTCTCTAGGAACAACGATTTTTTTATACGCGGGGCCATACCAATCGGGACCACTGGCAAATACCTAGTGTGCTATACCGTTTAGACGGTCCTGGCTATAAGTTATATATTTGTCTATGAGTGCGGTGATCTCTTAGGAACTTAAAACCTGCGTACAAGCTGTTTTTAGTCGGACGCAATCGACTAGTGCAGTTTAGATAGAATAAATATAAATAAAATAAAATGTTTTTGTAGAGAAGAATATTCTTCAGTGAGAACCATTCCTACTTGCTCCTTACGAATTATTTGGCCGGCACCCCTTTACTAAATCTCGGAATTTTAATTTGTTAAGATTAGATCAAATGTGCGTGTGCTTTTATTCGACGCCGTTTATGCGAATATTAACAGAGAAGACGATGTGCGCCACGCAACAAAGTAATAAGTATTAGTACTGTTCCAATATATCGTAAGACACATGAAAGTAAATCTCTCAACAGGAAGTTGTGCCCATGCTGCACTGGCACAGTAAACGACCTTCCAGCCCTGTTTTCAGACCCGTTCCGACTCGCTCCGGCACGTGTCGTGTGAGCGGCGTTGGTGTAGAAGTTTTTCCGCTACTTTTGGGCATCAGGGTAGAAGAGTCCGAGTCCGGATCCGCCTCCTGTTGTGTATGGGAGCTGAGCTCGCGCCAATAAGTATTAATAAGCGAAATCCAAACAATCTTTGCAGTTATGCATGAATTTCTGGAGGCAGCAATTGTACTTTGTCGGAAGCGTGAACTCCAGAGGAGGAAGAGCTTACGAACAACTTGAATTTCGAATGCTAGATACCAATGACAGATGCCAGATGCCAGATAAAAGTATTAAAGCAGCTGGTGCCAAACAATCTCTATATGTTAAAAAACTATTTATACTCTAATTTTCAACACACAATTATATTAAATATGTAATAAAAATTAAATAAACTAAATCTTAAAAAAGCAAGCTTTAAATTTTAATTTATTGAACATCATCAGTGTCAAAGTTTGTTATGATATGTAAAAATATTTGAATCGCCAATGTAACTCATGCGTTACACTGAAGATATAATTTTTTATACCCTTGAAAAGAGTATTGTAAGTTTGCCAAGAATTTTGAAACGCCGTAATGTTACCCAATAAAGTACACATAAAAAAATAACAATTTAAATTGAATACCATTTTGGTTTGTATATAGAACAAGTCAAAAAAGTATTCAACTTAAATCCTTTTCGAAAAAAAAACGGATATTGTCGGCACGCTAAAGCTAAATACCCTTGCGATGCTCTTCTAAGAAAATCTTGAATACTCGACCGATTATTCCTATGGCATTATAATAAAAGAATTAAAGGATATATATTCTTGATCAGGACGACGAGCTGAGTCATGTCCGTCTGTCCGTCTGTCCGTCTGTTTCTGTACACACTTTTTAACTTTATTTTTTAGCTATCTTGATGAAACTTGGCATAGATGCTTGTTGTTGTACCAGGTAGTATATACATATGTATGAAATCGAACCTTTATATCTTATGGTCGAGTGTTCAAAATTTTCTTATAAGACTATTGCAGGAAGATAGTTTCTTTCTTGTTTTAACTTAATATATAAGACGGCAATCAGGACTGCATTCTGATAGCATGTCTATTCATCACAACAAATATCCTTATAACTGTAATTGGTATTTGACGGAGGAAACGAAAAGAATTGTCATTCTCATTTCAATTTTTATTTTAAACAAAATTTACTTAAAAAAAAAAACATTTTTATACTCTTGCAAAAGGGTATTATAATTTTGCCTCGAAATGTGTAATGCATAGAAGCAAACGTCTCCGACCCTCAAAACGACGAGCTGAATCTTGATGAAACTTGGCGCAGATGAAGTTAGATATTGTATGTAGTATGTATGTCAAAATCAGCCCGATCTAACCACTATAACATATAGCTGCCATGAGAAGAATCGGAGACACTTCATTTTTATGAAAAGTGCTTGTATGAAAAACTTCTGCGTTTTTCAATATATTAAAACCAAACTTAGCATATCAATGTATATTTACGATTTGTACAATCAGACTATGTTTGAATAAGATCGGACCACTGTATCATACAGGAACAATTGGGTTAAGCATTAGTTATTCTATGCAAAAGTATTCAAAATTTTCTTAGAAGACCATTGTAAGGGTATATAGCTTTAGATATATTTAATTTAAGAAGACTTAGAATTGACTGGTTTTCATTAAATTTCGCATTTAAAATTCACGTTTTTCTTTTAAATGAGCATTGCAAATTTGCTGTTGAATATAATTAATTTGTTTTGGTTTTATTTAATGCATATTTCATATTTCTAAACAAACAAAAAAAACAAAATTTTTTTAAACATATTATTTTTCAATTTAATTTTAAAAAAATGTCTTTGCCTTTAATTGAATTTCGCTGACTGTATTTAAATATTCTCGATCGGGATAAAAGGCAAAGTTGGTATGGTTCTATACAATCTACACCCTGTTTTTCAGATATACGGCTTCAATTTGGCATAACTGTTACAGACTCTACATATGTCGGAAAAGCCCGGATATATATATAACTATATCTATATAACTGCTATAGGAATGAGTCAAAAATTAAACTTCTGTATAAACAATTTGTTTGTTTTTCATGATATATGAACCAAACAAGTAACATAATGTAGTTTTCCACAAAAAGGATTTGTTTAGGACGTTTAGTTGGGGGCAGGATGTTTTTTTTCGAAGCCATATTTAGTACTCTATATGTTCGGAAATACTGGATTTATAATTTAACGATTTTGTTAAATTAATCAAGTCAGATACTTGAAGCCTGAGCAAACTACATATTATTGGCTTTGGTTTAAGGGGCGTGGCATGAACGCATGGCTGTCGTGCAAACATGCGATTACGATTCGATTACCGTAAATTGTTACGTCATTTTGATTGTGCTTTACCGCTTTTTACTAGAACCTGTTGTTTGTTGTTGTTGTTGTTGTTGTTGTTGTTGTTGATGTTGCTTCAGCAACATGCGCCCGCTTGATATCCTCTGCGTCCTGTGTGAAGTCTTGCGAGTAAGCGATAAGGACATCGACGCAATGTTTAGAACATCAGAACAAACGTTGCCATCCGAAGCCAAAGGCAACAGGATATGTACGGCATGAGATATGTGCCTTTCGTTTGACATGGGTATGGGTTAAAACTTAATGTTTTACAGCGCATTCTCCGCAAGTTAAAAATTCCACGCTATGGAATAACTTTAAAAACATTTGAAACTAAATGTGTATGTAAAATCGACAGATTTCCAAAACAACAATTTTTTCGGTTATTTTGATAAACTGAATGTACATATGGGCATTTCCACAGAAAGGTCCTCCACGACCAAAAAATTAAAAGTCATCCAATACTTTTTATACCTTTAATTATTATACATAATATATAATAGAAATAAATTTTATTTTTTTTTTGAAAATTTTAAAGGTATACGCTCCTCTTGCGAATACACCTAGCTATCAATTAACACAAATATTATATAAAAAATATATATGTATATGTATACATATACATATTTAAAAATGTTTATTCTGGGACTGCTATCAAGCTAAACGATAGGTTGATCGATAAAAAGCAACGAACAACTATTAAAAATGATTGTTTTCTGAAAATTGTCAAGACAATAAAATTGCCAGTGGAGCCCGAATATAAAGTTAAACAGGCAAGGGTATTAGGCATACTCTCAAGTTATTATTAAATTGAATCTCTTACAAAAGTATTTAAAAACAAGGAGGAAATGAGTATTTTCGGCATGCCGCAGTTATATCTTATTTAGAAGACAATTTCAAGCGAATATAGCGTCGGCATTCCGAAGACATCCGTTTCATTCATGTTTTTACATCCTATATCAATTAAAAATGGGTAAAATGGGGTGATAAATGTAATTGTATGTAACAGGCACAAGGAGGCATCTCCGGCCATATAAAGTAAATATATGCATGAACAGAATCAAAAGCCGAGTCAGTCTAGCTCTGTCCGTCTATCTGTCTGTCTGTCCGTCCGTATTTCTGTACGAACACACAGACCTCGTAGAATATATAAGCCAGAGAAACCAAATTTGGTATATATGCTCCTGTATGTCGTGCGCAGATCAAGTTTATTTTAAGTTCTCGATACTCAACACTTCTTTCCCGAAAATCAATAAAAATACAATTTATAGACATAACTTTTTGGCAAACACATTGCTGTTGCTGATCAGAGTATGCCCTGCAATTTTCATAACGATCGTTAGTCGGATATACTCGACTATAGCATTCCGACTTGTTTAACATAAACTTGTGCGAATTTAAGTCAACATAACACCGTAAACTTATGATTAGTCATTTAGTATAACGACATGAAATTTGAAATAACCAAAGAGTGAAGCTGTTAATACAAAAAAATAAAGGTAAAGAAACACCTTGAAGGATATCCTTCAGTCCAAATTAAGCGCCTTAAAGGATGCCTCCCTTTGTGCATGGGCGACGTCGGGTAAACGTTTTGGATTTACCACTTATTAGGGATAATTATGAGGCTGAGCGAGCCACTTGGGTCATCGAGCACCTCTACTGGAGATGGGGCTAGGCTTAAATGTTGATCGCATGTCGATTGTCATAACAGAGATTAATGTTCTTTTAAGAATGACCTCTTACTTTTTGTATGTTCAATTACAAAAAAATTATAATAATAATATGAAATACAAAAGCATGCTCAAGCCAACACACAACCAATTTAGCACATTGTCCTGCGATTCTGGCAGTGTGATTTGCAAGACACATATAATTCACAGAAAATTAGTTTAATCCATAATAAAACGCTACAATTATCGCACTTGAAAACTGTATCTAGCCCCTCGTTGCCGTTGCCGTTGCCGGCGATACGGCCTCCCACTGGGAATTCAACTAACGAGCCATTAAACAATTAAAGCATCGTCAGGACTTAAACAGGCAGCCATGCAGACAGCCCAGCTCAGCGATGGCCAGCGAAGCATTTGACCAGCCAACCAAATACAAACAACCAAAAACACATATCAGAGACAAGAGACAAGAGACAGAGACAAGAGACAGAGACAGTGACACGGTGTGCAATCAGTGTGGCAAATGCAGATTGGGGAATCAACAGACGGGTCGGGTGTTCAGATACGCCGCTGTTCACCTAAAGCTAAAGCTATAGCTATAGCTATAGCTAAAGCAGAAGCTGAAGCATAAAAGCGGAGTTTCACGCACGCCCATCTCTCTCCCCCTGCTCTGTTTTAAGAGCCAACCACTGTGAATATGCTTCAATTATTATGAGCATTCCATACCGTGTCGCAACTCCCACACATTGCATAAGGATTATCACTTAACAAAAGCCCGAGCCGACTCCACCCCATCCTAACGGGTTATTTCTCCCAACAACAATAACAAGGACAACAGCAACAAGGAAATAAAATGAGGCGTGGATGCAGATACGTAGCAGCCGGGTGAGTGCCAGTAAACAGTAAAGTATGCATACGTAATTAAAAGGACCCATGCTGGTTTAGCCCAGAACTCGTATTTGTATTTGTATTTGCTTGCCCCCTGTTCATTTTTCCCATCCATTACATCAAGTTCAAATACTTAAATGCAGTTCTCAATTACTAACAGAATATTATAGATTAAAAAATCTGTATAATAGGTTGTGCCACTATCAGTGATGGCTATTACGAGTATAATGACAAACGGCAGTAGCCCCAATTCTACAAACGGCCAAATCTATACGTTCCACATAAATCTATATATTGTAGATCAACGAAAAAAGATTTAAGTGTTTCCACGCCTACTACGACACTAATGGGTTAAGGAAATAAACATACATGTCTTCAAAATTGAGATTCTAACTATTATTTATCTTAACAGCTTGTAAAAATTTATGTAAGTGCAGAGACCATAAAATGATATCGAAACCCACCATAGAACCATAGAACAGCTTTTGTAGACCTCATGAATTATCTTGCTATCTTAAAGTCTCTTCTTGATCAGTATCAATAGTATTGTACTGGGTACGGAGTGTCCCGTAGTCGTGTATACTCGACTATAGTATTTTTACTTGTTTATACTAAATTTAGTGCTGATGTGTCTACTTTCAAACAAACGGACGGGACAGTCAGACCGACGTACATGGTTAGACGGATTTGGCTGATAATGCTGATCAAGAATATTGAGGTGGCTCCTTCCCATTAGTTGTTGCATACAATTGTACAAGATTGTAAAAGAAAATACAATTTACATTTTATTTGTTATTAAAATTAAAATTTAAGAATATATATAATTATACATATATCAAAGTTATGTAAAATATATATGAAATTTTACTTATAGCTTTTACTCTTTTATGAATTTAAGAGTTGTAAATGCGCAACGAACCGTTTAAAGATACAGATAAAGCAACAGACACCGCCACCATTTGCCACAGCCGCTGCTTGCCACCGTCACCACCTACTACCTACCACCTCCCACCTACCACCTACCACCTCCCACCTACCACCTACCACTTACCACTTGTCAGTGGCAAGAACGTCAACTCACTACAGTTAGAAAGAAGCGTTTAACATGTACAAACATTTGTTATTACATACTACTTACTCTTATTGCTATGCCTGCACCCGTCGTAGTCGTAGTCGTAATCGTTATTGTTTTCATCTGCGATACGACTACTACGTCTACGTCCACGTCAAAATCGCATTAAAGCCAACCGAGCGAAATATCAAAATTCGACAAAGGCTGAAATATTATCAGCGGATTAAAATCAAATTTAAGAAAAATAAAAACGGTGGTGACTGATTTCCGAAGCAGGAGCAGGAGCAGGAGTACGACAAGTATGCAAGCAGGCAAACTTCAAACATGTACATATGTGTATACTCGGACGATCCTTTACTATATAAGTATACTAAGAGAAAAGATTTTAATTTGGAAAGAAAAATAAAATAAGATTCTACAAACAGAGTATGAACCTCTACAAAGAAGTGAAAGCTAACACAGTACGAGTACATTTTTCTATGATTAGAATAAACGAAAAAAGTTATGGGTTTGTAATCGGAAGTATCGATTTTCTACGATATGAAATCCGGGTGTTCTATGAAATGAATTTTGAATGAAATGATTCAGAATACTTTCTAAACTCAATATAAATTTTAACAAATTATGTTAAATTATTTATTTATAAGTAAAGTAATATTTTTATTCAAATTAAAAAAAATAGCTGATTTTTTTTATCATGGTTATCAAATTATAGATTTGTTCCATTTTTTGTAGAATAAGTTTTAACGAGTTATCGGATTAAATTCGATACTTGACAGAAAATTTCAACATTTAAATAAAATGTAAGTTAACATCATCAATAAGTTTAACTGTAATTGTAAAAATACAATAATACAATAATGAGCCGAATTCTGTATTAGATATAAGAAAATTTCTTCAATTTATGTTAATGTACAGTGGCCATGAAACTTGTAACAGAATGTTACTATTCGTGTACTACTCTAACAGCTGAACTGCATATTGCTGACCCGCTTTTCTCACGTCATTATCTATGTTTGAGACATTGCTTATTTGGCATTTCTCAGGGTAATTATTTAAATTGAAATTTAGACTATTGCCTATTTTTTATGGAAATTTTTAATGAAACTTGTAGAACATTTTTTCTGCCAGAGTTACAACATTTTTTCCACTTTGTGGTTATAAAATCCATATGGCAGATAATATTTAAATAAATCTAATAAATATATAATTTCTATGGAGCTATTTCTATCTTGTTTTTCCACAAATTGACGTCAGTTTTTCACAATTGGATGTTCACTTTTTTTTTTAAGTGTATAGATACTTAAATGAATCTGTTCCACAATTAGAAAATACCGATTAGATTAAAAACAAGAAAAAAGGCTGTGCCAAAGATAACCGCACAAAGGACAAACGAATGGAGGACCTGTAGAAAATGGGTCATAGCCTATAATACAGGCATTTTTCAAAAGGCAGTAGCAGGCAAATAAGTACTCTTCCATGCTCTGCCCTAAGTAAGCAAAGTTGTGCTTGCCTAGTGGAGAGAGCATGAGTCGGATGGGGGTTGAAGGCTGGGGCCATGGGGACCGAGGTAGCGATTTAGTAAATGGAAAGAGTAAATGTTCGTTTTAAAAACCCAACTGAGTGGAACAAATAGAAAATCAACATTTCCTCCACTTAATAAGAGGCAACAATTTTGTATGTGTTTTTTTTTTTGCTCAAGACAACATAAAATATGAAAAATGCGGATTAATATTAAAAAAAACCTTAACGGTTAAAAAAATTAAAGATAAGAACGTTATAGTCCGGAGCTTTGGACTGCTATGTATTATGTTTTTACTAAATTCAAAGCCGTAGAGGCGGTTATGGACCATTTGGGCAACACTGAGAAAAATAATTTCTAATAATACTTTGCTTGCCAATAGTCTTTTTCTTGATACCAAGAACAATGGTAACATTTTATTAACGGATTTATTAGCCACTGTGCGGACTCGATTAGCTCAAACAGGTGGAAAAAATCTGTAACTTTTGAACTAGGGAACTAGAACTGAGATACTAATCTGAAATTTGGAATGAAAAAACTTTAAAGAATGAGAGTAGCCGCGACTTTAAAAAGCCACTAAAGAAATAACGATAAAAAGCTTAAAAAAATATTAAAATATTAATCTATTTTCTTTTTTTACACCAAACTTCTAAGCACTTCCACCTATTTTTTATGGGTACAGGGTGTAAAAAGCAAATTTATTTCTTATTTGTGATATGATTTGTAAAAAGCCCTTAAAAATTGGATATGTAGCTGTCGTATTATCAATTATTTGAAGAACTTTTAAAGAACTCGACTTTTCGAGAATTTAAATCAATATAGATTTGTTACAATGTATCTAACTTGATGGAAAACAACAAAGTAGTAGTTGTTTAACTATTCAGATGTAAGTAAGCCGTCTACTTAAAATCAATTCCGAGGCAGGTCTGATGCTATAATATATGACTCCTGGCAATTTAATATAACAAATGACTGACGTTTTTCGAATTTATTTTCGTACATTTAGCTTAACTTTGTTTTTACAGCAAAATCATAAGACAATGATTAAATGAGAAACAAATAAAAACTTTGAAAAAATATATTTAAAAATGAGTTTGTTAATTACACTATGCAACAGCATTTTGTATCCCGGCCTTTTAAGAGTCGATTTATATGTGAAATGGGTCACTGATTCCAAAAAAAAAATAGATTGCTGGGACCGTTTTCGAGATAATAGAAAAAATCTAGAAGAATACATAAGAATAATACAAAAACTCCGTACATAGTTTATTGGTATTAAAGGTGCTATTTTTGAGAAGGTAATAAAATGCCCTAACAACCTGTAATACAAAAGTTTTTAATTAAATTTCTCGTTTAGAAGGACTGAAATGGAAGTTTTGCATAAAAATATGCTCACTTTAAAAAAAAAAGGTATTTTTCGTGCAATTTTTTATCCAAAACTCGAGTTTCGGTTTTTTGTATCACTCTTTGGTTTGATAGATTTACTAATTGTAAGTATCGGTCGAAAAATGTAGAAGTTATTAGCCCATAAATCTATCGCAGTGTTGTGTAAAAATGGCTAACTTTAAGTCGACTCGAAAAAGTTCGGGATACAAGAATTTTTTTCAAATTGTTGCATAGTGTTGTTAACTTCTATATAAATCTATTAAATTACGTATTACAATTTTTATGTAATTACATTTTACAATTTTTATGTATACTTATAGTTATACATTTAAGTAAATAAGAAGGCAACCCTTGGGCAATTAGAAACCAGAAAGTTGTTGTTTCACATGCCCATAACAAAAAATTAAGACAAGAAAGAACTCAAGAAATCTCAAGAATACTACAAATAAAACCATAATTGCATGTTTTCACACGAGAATCGATAGCAGTTTCCCTCTTCTTGATCTGAGGGTCTGAGGGTTGCACAGACCTTGCGATTTCTCTGATCTGAACTACATTTTATCCAAAGGAAATCATTAAGGACCCGCTGATTTTGACTCACGCTGTGTATGTCCCTAGCCTGAGCTGAGCCTGAGCCTGAGCCCAGCAAAGATCAAAATGTTCGATCTGCTCTAAAGGTATATCACGTAGAACAACAAATAACAATAAACAGAAGCAAAGACGGGGCTTTCTTAAGTTAAGGACTTAGGGCTTTAACTTCATCAACAGTCAACAGACATGCATGTAAGTACGTTCATATGTGTTAGAAATATACAAAATACATGAGTATTCAAGTACATACATATTCGAAGAGCCAAGCCATTGTTGGGTAAATAATAATATTGGTATAATTGCGTTCAAGTGATGCTTTCAACTTTTGACTTTAGTAATACTGATATTTGTCTTCAGTTAACTGATAGATAATCGTGTTTTGACCTTCTACCAAATTATAACTGCATCCTTTATTTTGCTATTTTGCTTAAAGGTAAAGTGTTGCAATGCTTAACTATGTATAAGTAAGAAGTACAAGTAATTATTAACAACAAAAAATAAAATTAAAAAAAAACGGAATAATGGCAATAATTGAATAAAAGGGTTAGAAAAAGAGAATTAAATGTTAAATTACTTTTTATCATATAAGAAAAATTTGTATATTTGTACATAATCATTTGAGCAATATATTGTAAAATAATTATTATATTAACAATATAATATTAATTATTATTAACAATATTAACATTTTTTTCAGTATTGCTGATTTTAATTAATAATTTCTAAAAAATTTTCGGTAGAAATAAACAGGCTTTGGAAAAAGATAGATCCGAAATTATATTTTTTATCATTTATAAATATATTTTGTTTAATGGATTGTCTGAACTTCTGCTTATTCAAAAAACTCTAAAGATCGTTTCGATTTTACTCGATTGAAGAGATATAAGTCAAGAGCTTTAAAAGTATCAATAGCGCTTAAGAAAATTGAATCAATCGTTTTTATGAATGGACGACTGTTGAAGGGACTTCATGTCCTGGTACAGGGTATCACCTGGGTCAGATCTGTACAATATATACATACTCATTCTTGGGTCGACAAAAAATGTAAGGTTCAAGCTCCTGACCCTCCGATCACGTCCCAATCTAGACCACATGCTGCTCACAGGTTCCGCGGGAATTCACATTATGTGAACACTAATATCGTTCAAAGTTTTTTTGTGCGAATTGGTATGCTGCCAACGCGAACAAAGAAACAAAGAAAAGTGCACACTTTTTGTGTTTTAGTTTTTATTGTACTTTTGTAAGCCTGTTGGTTTCATTTACATACTTTTATTTTTCCAGAATCGCTAAGGTATTTGTGTGTACATATGTAGGTACTTATACGACACATCCCAATTGTTCTACACAAAATAAATGGTATCGTCGGTGTGGAAATTAAGATACAAACTGTGTTATTACTCTGGTAAGTACACAGTAAATATCGATGGTGTAACGCACAATTGGCCTTATATGCAATATGTTAAAAAGTATTGCGAATTACATTGAACGTCAAATCTAACTCATTCACACAATTATTAGGACTTCACACAATTGCTAAGAGTAAAAACTAATATAAATACAACTGATGAGTGAACCTTATTTTGCCACTCCCCTAACCTTAGCAACCCCTTAACTACGCCTTTGCCAATATATATACATATATATATGGGCATACAGATTTGGCATAACGAGTGCTTACCACAAAATTCGCTTGCGGCCTAAATGTATGTGTGTGTGAATATAGATTTTGCCCTTTTGGGGGTTTGCAGTTTGTTGTTGTGCGCATGTGGGTGCGATTTCGGTTTGTGGCTTGCCAAAATGCAAAACGAATGAATAAGAATTATTCTTAAATTATTTTATTGCATAGAATTAAATTGAGATAAAGATACTCTACGAAAAACTTATTCTGAAATCAGCAATCAACGCACACACAAAATACATACAAACTTGGGCTATCAAAATTGCTTTCTGGTTTTTAAGTTATCTTAAAGAAACATTCAAATTCACACGAACTTTTTACCACGTATTTTATACCCGTCACTATATCATTAACTATCACTATATCATATACCTAATTAACTAATTAACATAGGAACACTCTTTTCCTGAAAAAAACTGTTTGATTTTTCAAGATATATCTAAGCCAAATACACGAGTTCGATGTATTATTATGATTAAGCAATCTGATAAAGCCAAAAACTTTGCATAGAAACAGACGGACAGACGAAAAGACGGACAGACAGACAGACGTATGGCTATATCGACTCAACTCTTTGTCCTGACCAAGAATATATATATACTTTGTGGGGCCGGAGACGTCTCCTTCTATGCGTCACACATTTCGAGACAAAATTATAATTTATTATTATTATTCTATGCAAAACTTTTTTGATTTCCAAGATATTAAAAGCAAACTCACCATAGTGATATACATATATATACCGGATAGGTGCAATAGGAAAAATCGGTCGAGTATTAAATATTTTTTTAGAAAACCATTGCAGGGGTATAAAGCTTCGGCGTGTCAAAGATAGCCCTGTCTTTATTATTTTTATAGATATTTGAATGAAAGTTGATAATTTTAAGTTTGATTATCCAGATCAAATGCGGTTATGATACTACTATACTTCATTCAGTGAGTAAATTTACCAACAGATTTTCTACAAGAAATGTTTGCCTCCCTTTTTATCATACTTAAATAATTTTGTATACTTTCATGTATACTGTATTTTAGTTTTTTATGAAGTTCAAATAAAATTTTGTCAAACGACAATCTGCTTATTTTCATTACGGTTTATGACTTTGCTACAATTCGTTAAGTTTGTAAATTAACGAACGTTGTTTTCACGCAAAAAATTTACTCACGTGTTCATTATTTCGTTAAATTAGTTAAATAAATAGTCAGACAACAAATCAAAAGCTCCAAGGTTTTGCGGTAATTGGCAATTTGAAACGACATCAGGACAACATTTGGTTAATAACATAAGTTGTCCTTTTGCCGTACATTTATGACTAAAAATGTCTTAGCTAAGGTGTTGAATTGGCCAATACATTTAATAGTTTTGATGGTGATGTTTAATAGCGAGGAAATAAATTTGTATAGAAATCAATATAAATTACAATTATTTTGCAAAAAATATATTGCATATTAAAATTTCTTTTTTTTATTGCAATCCCAAGACACGAACCACATTCACAATTGAGACGACAACAACGGCAACTTGTTTGCACAGCAGTGCTCGCAAAATTTTGAATTGCAACCGTTCGATGCAACATGTTGCAGTGAGACAGCGAACCAATTCGTTCGACCGCGGTGCTTGACTGAAATATTTCGGGTTATTTTTGCCCTATTTTGCCCCGATTTCTTGGCCTGTGTTATTAACATATAGGAGTTTAACGGATGTCTCTACACAACGTATCTTTCGGAAGAATTATCGCAATGAACTTGTGACCTTAATGAATAACATAAAATGGTCAATTCCTAGATAAAATTGTCAAGAAATTGTTGATAAACGGCACATTTAGTATGTTTGTTTGACTTATATATAAATTAATTAAAATTCCCAAATTTCGACAAAAGTCATTACTATGTTTGTAATTATTTCAAGCTATTTCCAAAGCTACATTTTTGAAAACTGGAAAATCTGAAATTTTTCGTTAATCTCAAAAACGGTACGGTTACAAATTTTTTATATATTTTTATCGGAACATCTGCTATCGATTTTACACATGATCCTAAAAAGTGCTGGATACAAAATGCTGCTGCATGTTATTTATTTCCATTAAAAATTGAGGTTGTATAATTTTTTATACCCTTGCAAAAGGGTATTATAATTTTTTCTCGAAATGTGTAATGCATAGAAGGAGACGTCTCCGACCCCATAAAGTATATATAAGTTCGACCATGACGACGAGCTGAGTCGATATATCCATGTCCGTCTGTCCATCTGTATGTCTGTCCGTCTGTGCATGTTTCTATGTAAGCTTTTTGGCTTTATCTTTTAGTAATTTGTATGTCAAAATTAGCCCGATCCAACCACTATATCATATAGCTGCCATAGGAACAATCGGCGACACTAAATTTTCATGAAAAGTGCTTGTATAAAACACTTATTTGCTTTTCAAGATATTAAAACAAAACTTTTAAGTTATTATTCAGCGATCTAAATCGATCTGAATGGCACGCCCACTGTCAACCTGAAGTATTGCATAGAAATCTGACTTTGATTTTATAAAAAAAAAAAACCAACCGGTGCCACGTCGTGACGGTGCAAGGCGTCGATGGGCGAAGGAGGTAATCATTAGTTCGAAATGTTTATTGTTTATAGTTTTATCAATAGTTACGAGTTCAGAGCCATAATTCAAATTCTGTCCATCAAATAAGCGTCAGCATGTTTTTCTAAAAACTAAGCAATTGCCCTGTCCGTCCAAAGTACTTTGGGGACAAATGAGGCTAAAACCAGTTAGGACATCAAGAAGAGTTACCGTCCCACATAATGATGAATTGGAGGCCAAAAGTAACCAGTTAGGACTTCAAGAAAGTTACAGTCGCACATATTGATGAATTCGAAGCCAAAAGTAAACAATTGATTCTATAACAAGAAAGAAACAGCTATCTTCGGCACGCCGAAGCAATATACCCTTGCAATGGTCTTCGAAAAAATGTTGAATACCCAACTAATTGTTCCTACGGCAGTTATATGATCCGATCTAGATAAAACTTTGTCAGATTGTGCAAATTATGAGTTTTGTTTTAATATCTTGAAACACAAAATGTGGTCGGATACGACACAAAATTATAATAACCTTTTGAAAGGGTATAAAAGCACATAATAGATGCAAGCAAGTAGTTAGTTGTCATTATTTACACTCCCTTCAGGCATACATATGTGTTCAGGAACTTTGTATTCTATTTTGTTAAGTCACACATATTATTTAACTGTGCTTCAAAAAAATTCATTACGCGTAGAGAATATTTCTATTCACAAATAAATCAATAATATACAACAATTTAAGTTATGTTGTAGCAAACAAATAAAATTTGCATTAATTCCTTTCGCAACAGAAATAGCAACTGGCAAAATCGTTTTATATATTTTAAAAAATGATATGTAGATATGTATGTATGTATGTACTTTGAAATGGAAAAATTAACCTATTATATCGTTGATCAGTATTAAGTTTTAAGCTTATTTCATTGTTTTCTGAATTCAATTTATGAAAAATAAGTTACTTGATGAAAAAAAAATAAAATCAAATGTGTACTTAAATAATAATGAAATCTCTAAGTACTACCCAAATATATTTCAGTTAAATACAATTTTGTTAGAGAATATGAAATTCGACGAATGTCAAGTTAAATGTAAAAGGCAATCAGAACAAGAAATTATGTTTAACTGTATAACCAACTAGGAGATTCCCTGTTCTCGTGTCTGACTTTGTCTTTAATTTTTCACTTACTAGAATTTAAGATTTGGTACTCATAAAACATATCTGTGTACATCACACATTAGCACATCTTAAAATAACCAATAGGTATTTTAATAGTTTTTTGGCTATTTATTTTTCTTACTCCATTGTAATCTATTGCAAATGTATTGTACGTATATGTACCTATATAGCGTATATTGATGTATTGATCGATTTCCGATGGTGCAGGGAGACGAGGGAAATTATTCTTAAATTATCTTTAAAAGTTGCACTTTTGCCCACATTAATATACCATTTTGAATCCATTGCTATGGGGAACTGGGTAAAAAAATGCAGGGCCGGGCCAGGGTCCTTTCAGCGGCCTTAAATTGTAACTTTTTCGTGATTTTTGAATTGGAATTATTATATTCTTTGAAAAACAATCGCGAGCATTTTGCAAATCTCATATTAAAATATTAAAACTGATGCGCATTCGAAATATTTTGCAAAATATAATGCGCAAGTATTTGGACTATAAACAACAAACGATAACGTTTGCCCACCCACCCACACTCTCTGAAATGTCTGAAATGGGACCTGGTGGCCTGACCGAGCGGAGAGTACACGGCGAGTACACTCATCCTCAGCAGCAAACAGAGCATCTTGTTTATGTCTGTAGATGTGGATATGGATGCGGATCCGTCAGTTAGTTGTATAGCACGCTCAGGCTCTGTTGTATATCGCTGTCGCTGTCGCTGTCGTTGTTGTTGCTGTTGCTGTTGCCGTTGCTGTTGCTGTTGATGGCTGTTTTTTTGTTTTTTGTGTGGTAGCCACATCTCATAAGAAACGCGTTGCAATCCAAATCTAAACCAAGTGAAATAAATAATTGACAGCTGTGCGAATACTTTAATTATGTGCATACATACGAGTTCATACATAGGCAGGCATCTGTACTAATGTGTGTTTTTGCAGATGTATACAAACAGATTAATATATGTACTTATGTTTATTAGTACATTGTATTTATATACATACATATACACATGCGTATATATACATTCATACATATATATATGTATGTACATTGAAGAATTGCTAAATGTTCAAAATAGAATTCGCGTACAATCTTATACAGATGTAGGTATGTACATATGTATGTATGTACATATGTATGCATACAAATGTACAAAAGTTTGTTATCTTGAATTTTATATGCTGTGTGTGTTAAAGATACGTTATTAATTTATATTTTTCGAATTTGTGCACATTTGGTTGTACATTCAGTTGTATAAACAATTCAACGATATACATACATACATATTTAAATGTACACATGTATGTAGGTTTGTTTACATATGTTTATGTATCTATATCTATATATACATAAACACCATAAATAGATACATACAGACACATATATGTACTTTACAAAAAGGGAATAATGCATTTTCAGCACTGAACTGAAGTTCAAGAGCACAAAAATTGATTATGATGTTTATAAATGATTTTAATTGAACACAATAGAGTGAGAGTGATCATTGTGAGTGCTTGGTGAGTGAGACTCGCATGAATATGAATCGTTTATGCACGTACTCGCCCACATACACCAATGCAAACATACATATGTATATGTATATGTATATGTATGTATATAAATATGTATGCACATACTGTACTTGTATATGCAAATGGACCCATGTATGTTTGTACGTTTGTACGTTTGTACTTTTGTATGTATGAATATATGTATATTTCAATACACAAATACATGGGCAAACATTAAAGACTTGCAATTTCAGAAAAAAAGTAAACGCTAACAACTACAAAATCGCCAGAGATAAAAAAAAGGAATAAATTCAAAAAGTGAGTGTGAATATGTATGAACATATGTATCTGTGCATGTACATATGTATGTAACTAAGAACATATAGAAACACATGTATGCATGCACGGACAAGAGTTGGGCGCGTGATCTATTTTATTTTATGACACGAACACGAACACGAGCTAATACATACATATACCCTTATGCATACATATGTACATATTCCCTTTCAAGAAGTTATTTCATAGCCGGTGGCGCAGTTAGCTACATATGTAAAAATGTACTCTATATACTCAAGTTTCCTAATATATCATCGGTTGACTCTGAAAAAAGATATTGACATTGTTGAATATGATTAGTTTGTTTTTTTGTTTTTGTTTTCGTTTTGTTTGAAGCGGGAGCGTAGCAACACTCGCCGGTAGTACTAGTACAAAAAAATATATATATATGTATACATACGTATATTAATAATACATACAATAGTTAATTGAAATAAAAGACAAAATACAAAATACATACATATTTTGTTCATTTCGTGTTAGGCAATCTTGTCACGGGAGTGTTGCGTGATAATTTGCAGCTTTTGTGTCGTGTTAACAAATCCAACACGCGCCCATCTTTAATACACACAGACCCATCGCAAATCACATTGAATTCGGGAATAAATAAAAGAAGTTGGATCGTCTTTGCCACTTACATGGTTGATACGATATTTTCAGATATACTCGTAGTTATGTACACATATATAATTTAAATACATATATATTTGTATATATGTATGTACTTACTTACAAAGAAGCATAAGCACATACATGTACATACGTACAATAAAAGTTCATATTTACCTCAAAGTGGACAACAAAAATATCAAAATATGATGAGATTGGAACTTTTAAGTGATTGTGGCTGCTGATTGTTAAGCTTGGATACGAAATCTGGTGAGTATAACATACAATTATTTCTTTACAATTTACTTGTATACTTATTTGTACAAGCCCATACATACATATGAAGCTTACTTACTCTTTAATTCCATTATTATTCATCCCGTTAGCTTTTTCGATCCAACGATCTGCCTACATAGCTCGTAATAAATCTATACAAATGTTTAAAAGGAATTCAAATGTTGTGTAAAGTATGCACCGTCAGAAGCTAAAATCTTAATCCTGCACCCAGTAAAAATGAGTAAAATGGGATAATAAAACAGTGTAAAAGTATATGACAGAAAAGAGCATCCCCTACCACATAAAGTATATATATTTTTGATCAGTATCAACAGCCGGGTTGTTCTGGCACTGTCCGTCTGTCTGTTCGTCGGTTTGAACGCACAGATCTCGGAGAATACTAGAACCGATTTGCAGTCACAATTTTAAAGTTATGGTTCTGATTTATCTTGTACTCAATTTAAATTAATGTATATGTATAAATATATATAATATATATATATAATTATATATATATATATATATATAATTCGTCAGTTTATTTTATATAACTTGAACTACAGTCACAGTCTTCTTGCAACCAGCCCTGTCCGATACAGATTGTAAAAGGCTTTAAGTTATTACTAAATATGTCGCTAAAGATATCAGGTCCTAATTATGATAGTATACACATAAGTCCTAATTTGTTTAATTATTCTTTATAGGCACACAAAATACAAATTTTAAATATTATGGCTTCCGATGACGAAGCTTTTAAGCTGACTAAAAAACAAAGAAAGCCACAAATTTCAGAATTGTACCGCTGCAACACAAAATATTCAAACCATCTTATATCTATCGACGACTCTGATTCAGAACCTGGTTTTACCAATTTAATTGTGAATATATCTACAAAAGTTCCTTTTACCCGCGCGTGCTGCTATTGCAGCGAGCCCATACAACGACAGATGAAATATAGAAGCTGGAGGTTCCGATTGTTAGTCGCCCGATGTGCGATAACAGTTTTATTGTCGATGCTTTTTCTATTAGCATCTGCTGAAGATGTGAATATTCAACAAGTATCACAAGTCGCAAGCAGTTATGCAAATAGCGATTTAAAAGCCCACTCATTAAATCAAAGTAGTAATGTGACCTCCCAGTCAGCCTACGCAAATGCAAACTTCACTCAATCGGAACCCGAAAAAGCAAGCCAATCATTCCCCACTCCAAACAAAGTGCATGCACAAAGCCATCGAAGTAATAAAGGATTGGAGATGCCATCAGATCTGTCTTCTGGTATTCAAGGAGTCAGTATAAACAGAAACAATTTAATAAATGGAGGCAACGTGTTACAGCGGCAATTACGCGAAAAGGCTAAACAGGACAGCCTAGAATCAATAAAAATGCACATTCTCATGCGTTTAAACCTGAAAAAACTTCCAAATATAACTAAGCCTATCTCAGTACCACAGAATATATTGGAAAACTTTTATAAAAACTACAATGCATCGCTTTTAAAGTCTACATGGCGTCACGACAGTACAACCAATGCAGCTCCGCAAAAAAAAGGATTTGTCTCTGATGAAATCCTGACAGAACCATCAAAACCTGTTGTGAACGACTCTAAAAATATTGAAGAAAGCCGAAATTCCGAATATTCAGCATCAGATGATTCATCCAAAGAGAGTTCGTCATTAGATATGCAAGGTGACGATCCTAATGTATTTGAGAAGTTTCAATTTATTTATAATATTGGATTTGATGAGCATGAAACATTTTCCAACCATAAGAATAGTGACTTTTCGATTTATGACGACGATGATGAATACGAGAGTATTCTCTCACACATAAGCAGCATTTATGTTTTTCCAGAACGTAAGTATATAAATAAATTACATTAAATGAGAATACTGTAAATCGCACTACTTACTAAATCTAGTTAAACGAACTTTTTGTTCTTCAAATGGTCCGTTTCATTTAAAAACTCTTATTCACAACATAAACAAATAACATTTGGATTCTTTTGTAACTTTTGACTTATAGTATATTTTTCCTATTTTTGTCTATCTTAAGAACCTCATGTACGACATAGTCGTAAGCCAGACGTCCTTCGTTTTAAGCTTGCTAATGACTTGTCTGAGATATCATATGTAACACTCCATTTATACCTGCGTGGATTGGACTGGATAAGAGCTCATCAGCCAAAAATCATTGAAGAAATTGCAGATTATCAGAACAAAGATATTGTTGTGGCTGTACATCGGGCCATACGTCGTACTAATAGCACTAACTATACCCACAAGGCGAAAATGTTTGAATTTCGTCACAAAATTCCATCAGGTCTGGGTCAATGGGTCAACGTGGACTTAAAGCCCTTATTCAGCACAGGAACTACAATGGTTACTCAGGGCCCAAATAAAACTCAAGAAATTTTTATAAAAGGTGTAGAGTCCTGGATGAAGCCCTTAGTTGTGACGACCGACAATACTTCAAAAAATCCATTGGTAATTGCGATTAACATTGTCATTTTCTTGCTTAACTAATCGAATTGTTCTTCTTCCAGACAGTTCACATTGAAATCGGATCGAGAAAAAAACATCGCCGAAAACGCAGCATTTTTTTGGACTGCATAGAAAGCGATCACGACATGGGCTGTTGTCGATATCCCCTAAAAGTCAATTTCACAAGCTTCGGATGGCACTTCGTCGTTGCTCCTACGTCATTTGATGCATATTTTTGCAGTGGCGACTGCAGAGTTGGATATTTAGAACAGTATCCTCATACTCATTTGGCAGCTTTGACGACGTCTGCGACGCCTTGTTGTTCTCCAACTAAAATGAGTTCTTTAAGTTTGTTGTATTTTGACGACAACCACAACCTGGTGTTGAGTGTTATACCAAATATGTCCGTTGAGGGATGCAGTTGTTCCTAACCGACAGTTTAAATATACATAATGAACAAAATTATTATATATATGAAACTTTTAGATATAAATAAAATAGTTTAGTTACATAAATACTAATATAGATATAAATAAAAATATAGTTTTATCATCAATTGACGGATATTCTTTGACAGTAATATTGAGTTGCTAATGGTTTTTTTGTTTTAGCATATTTTATTGACGCACTAGCCAAGAAATAAATACACTTTGGATTTAGTAAAACACCTTTTACTTTTAAGTAATGAGTATTTATGGCACTAATGTAAAATTCCGAATACTCCCAATTTTTGAAAAGTGAAGTAAGTATATATAAAAATACTTTTTATCAGTAAGTTTCAAAATTTAATCAAACAGTGCAGAACAAGAGTGAGAAAAATTATCATTTTGAAAGTATTAAAATGACAATCATTAGTTGACAATAGCCAGTTATATAATTTTTTTGACATTCACATCTATATAAGCCATTCTGTTTGTTTGATTTGTTTTTTTTTTATATTTATATTTATTTAATTTAAAAACACTGTGTTAATTTGTTTATTATTATTATTAACATTTTGCGACAATTTTATTCATGCTTAATGTAAAATCATTTCGTTAATTTTTCGAAATCAATATTTGCTTTTATTTAATTTTATAATTGAAAATTATTCTCTGCTAAAAACAATTAGTTGGCAACAAACGCAACTTGGGCACATTTCGGTTTTGTTTTAAATATTTTAAATAATATGGTCACCTATATATACTAGATAAGTGTTTGAGTTTTTGTAAATAATCAATATTTTTGAGGTTTTTACTAATACATGCTACGGTCATACAGTCGCGGCGAAGTCAACGATGGTAAACGATGTCTGTATTTCTTTTGTTGTGCGGATGTGGATTTACTTCACTGAATAAAAAATAATAGAAATATGTAACTTATTATCAAAATGTGCTCTAATAATTGTGTTGGCGTTGTTGAGTTGGACTATGTTGTACTAAAGGTGCGTTTAAATTCTATCTAATAAGGCTTTTTCCTACAACATTGCACATACACACACAGCAAACAATCAATTCGTGTGTATGTGCAGGTATGTATAAGTTTTGTTGGCCAATGAAAATATCGATAGACTTCATATAAATATCGATATATCCTAACCGCAACCTCTTCGCCGCAATTTTTGATAAAAATTCGTTTTAAGTTACATGAACAATTTTGTTATTTCTCAATCACTGAAATGCATTGTTTTTTTTTTCAGCTAAATGGTAGCGACATTACATCGTTGTCGAGTTATGAAGCGGTTCAAATGTTCCTTCAAGCTAAAGAAACCCTGGTTGTTGAAATTTGCCGAAAGAAAAGTCCCAAGGAAAGTCCATTAGGCACAAATAATGATGTTGCTTTCAACAGCGAGCCAGAGGCTGAAATTTGTGCTCAAGTAGAAAACTGTAAAATATCAAATGCTAGAGCAACTTTTGCCTCGACAAATTTTATTGTTAATTCAAATTCATTGCCACCGTCAACAAAAAATCAAATCATTTTAACTTTGCGTGCAATAAGCAATAACGTCCCATACGATGCTGAGCCCAGTGCAGTATCAAAGGAGACCCAAACGATTGAGACCTTTTTTGATTTAAAGAAAGGCCTTGGTTGTTCCGATCACAATAAAGATATAGTGCAAACGATTGCCGATCACTTTATCGAGCAAGAGCATCATTTGTTTGAACAATGTTTAGAACCAGCGATTGACATTGAGGTAAGTTACACATGTGTGCGTAAGAATAATACAAATTTGACTAAAAGTTTAACATTTTTAGGAAGTAACACTCGTAAAAAAAGATTCTGAACAAATAGGGTTGGGTGTTTGCTGCAGCGGCTTTTTCAATAACATTAACAGCGAAGATACCGTTAAGCCTGTGATATTCAACGGCGGCAAAAGTAACAGTAATTCCGACTTAATATCAAATGATGCGGATGCGGATGCCTGTGAGGATGTTTTTATTAATGATATTCAACCAGAGAGCATTGCCGAGAGAGACGGTCGCCTAAGGCGTGGTGATCAAATTCTTCGTATTAATGGCATGGACATAAAAAATAAAAAGGAAGCGGAAACACAAATAGCCAACAGCAACATGTCTGTAACGTTGCTTGTCAGTCGGATTTTATATCCCGTAAGTCCAATAATTTTCAACACGTATAACTCTCGCACCAGTGTTAATTATCCTTTATCTATAGGAAGATGAAGATGAAGATGATGAAGATGACGATGATGATGATGTAGATAGTAATTTTGAATATGCTAATAGTTTCCTTACTGATGATTACACAAATGTTGTTGACAAATTAGACAAAGTCCTTTTAGCACAAAGGCAATCTGTTAAGCCCGTTAATGTATTATCAACTACTATTGAGCCAGATATCAAACCTATAAACTTAAAAATACCAACTCCTCCAAGCTACCAAACCAATGCAGAAATTATTAAAGATAAAACCCAAGCCAACTCAAACAGTATTTACACAGAAGAGAAAGCTAATGAAAATCCGAATATATCAACTTGTCACTTTAAATTACGGTTAGATGGTAATTCGAGCCAAGAATTGTTAGTTAATAATACAACGAAAATTGAAAGCGCTGCATTGGCAACCTCAAAAACCAAACAATATGATTATGATGAGAGCGAGCATATTTATGAAACTATTCCCGAGGATTCCGAATCCGAGCCCCTTTACTGTTCACCATATCAAAGCTCAAACTATATGACCGCAATGGGATCTTGCTCTTCAGCAGATGTTTTGGAAATGCAGCAGCAAACCCAACGAGTAGCCCAATGGCTAGGCATTAAGTCACAAATAAGTCCAAGATCAGTACACACACTAGCTGGCCGTCCAAACTTATACAATAAACAACAACATCGAATATCTAATCGTGTATATACACTGCGCAGTGCAATAACGAATACAAATAAAAGTGGATCAAGTAGCAGCGGGGTCGGTTACAGTGCCTGTAGGCATAATAATGTTGATAACGAAAATCAAAACCATAATCTTAATTTACAAGAAGAAATTGAAAACTCATCAAGTGCCTATAATACAGGTGGCTCAAATAACAGTGCATCTCCTCGCCAAAATGCATTAAGTCTAGACAATGAAAATGTCACAACAGGTGCCAACAATTCAATAGCTAACTCTTACCACTGTGCTACACAACCCACAACCACGCAAGTACTGCAATCTTCATCACAACCAAATCAATCAAAAGATACGTTCTTAACTAGCCCCATAAGTAGCATGTTGATGCTGCCATTTGGAAAGACCGGTCGCATACTCTGTTCTACCCACGCGCCACATGGTGGTCCCAACGGTATGTTGCAATGGAATTAAGTAATTTATTTTATCTATAACTCTGAAAGACATTAACATATTCAATAGAAAGCACAACTCAGAACAAGTCACATACAGACGAGCTCCACCCTTTGGCCAGCGCATCAGTTAAGATGGACTCAAAATTAATGCGACCGAAGGCAACCGAAGAGCAACAAAATCAATGCCCGCAATTTAACGCGCCAAACTTAAGTCGCTATCATTTTGTCAGTAGTCAAGAAGTAAGTACATAGTATGTATGAAATAAGCACACTTTTATTTTTAAAGAAGCTAATAATAACAAATTTGGGTTAAATTAAAAAAAAAAAAGGGAACACCGATCTTCGGCATGCCGAAGCTATATACTCTTGCAATGGCCTTCTAAGAAAATTTTGAATACTCGGACGCTTCTTCTTATGGGAGCCACATGATATATTAGTGCGATTTTAATAAAACTTGATCAGATTGTCCAGAGGTGTTTATGTACTCATAAAAACACATACAGTACATCTTTATAATTACATTTTTAATATTCAGTATTTTCTTTTTTATTTTTAAATAGGTCGCTAATAAAACAGTATCAAAACCAAATTCAATTTTTTTAACTACCGAAAATGTATCTGAAGAGATTCCTATGGTTTGGAAAGTGAAGCGGCGTCCAGATGGAACTCGATATATTGTCAAGCGCCCAGTACGTAATCATGTACACATGGGTATCCGTAAAACTATACGTAACAATGAAATAACCACAACAGAGGATGATACAATATCAGAAGTTAAAATCGGCCGTTACTGGACTAAAGAAGAACGTAAACGACATATAGAGCGCGCCCGTGAACGGCGGCAACACCAACAATTGCTGCATCACCAACAATTCCCAACATAATAACTCAATCAAGCTTATATAATTTTCAACCTTTAGAATAAATTTACTTAATGTTATATACATATGTATACATATTGAAAAGCCCGGGTTTCAAAAGCGATCAATGTAATAATTATAAAAAAAAGGGCTGACCGCCTACACCTTGGCAGCTTTGAAGCATATGTTTTAATCGTGAAAGTATGTTGATAACCTAAAAAAAGAGCAAAAGTAAAATTAAAAATAACAACTGTTTCTAATCAGATCAACATAATGGCTTTCAAAAAGTCTTATAAAAATCAAAATAATTTTAGTAATTTGATAAATCTGCAAACACTAATTCATACCAATGCATAGGGGACATTATTTCCTAAATTTGTATTATATAAAATGTATATCTATTACATAATACATGAAGATTTATTAGTCATTTTAATTAATGGTGTTTCCTCTCTAGTTATTTAAGATATAAAAAAGAACGAATGTTCTACTCTCTCGTGTCCAGTTTAGGTAGTACTAGCCTGTCCGTTTGGCTATCCGCCAGTACGAACGCACAGATTTTAGAGACTATAACGGCTAAGGGCACCAAATTTGGTATGCAGGTTCCTGTATACTATAAACAGATCGTTGTTTACTTTTTCTTATTTCCGATCCCACACTATAAAAACGATTTTTTTAATATATATAATTTTGATTACTGACATTGTCATCCTAATATACTGTACAAATTGCATAACAATTATAAACACTCAAAGTTTATACACCGTCTTCTGAATTCGTCACTGTGTATGTATGTTTATGTGTTTGCGGATCTTGGACTGGGTACAGAGTGTAACATAGTCGGGTATAGCACTCTTACGTATTTTACTTACTGTTTTTTTAAATTCGTTAGACTATACGCAAAGTATTGCCAATTATATAAACCCACTGAAGAAAAATCGCTAGAGTTTTACCATGGGAAAATTTAAAATTTAGTTTCGTCATAATAATGACCCGATGTTACCGAATAATATAATATTAATATGTTATTATTTTAGACTTTTTATTAGTTCATTGTGTAGTTTACGAACTGAACTAGGCTACTTATATTTAACTGTCTATGGCCGAGGGCGAAGAAGAGGACAGACAAGACGATCGCCAATCCGATAGGTCAATCACCCAAAAATTTAGTTTTGCTGACTTTTATATGTATCAGGGACCGTAAACAAGGATTTTGTTTTAAACAAAAAATAATCGTATACATTTAAAAGAGGATTACACCAATGGGTAACATTAATATTTTTGAGTTTTACGAATTCTATTTTTAAAAAAATGCCTATTTTATAAAAAGATATTTTTCCCCAAAATCTTTAGCAACATAACTCGACAAATATAGAAGTTATTGCTAACAAAACGATTTCCTTTCCCAGGTGAACTTCTGCGATCAATATATTGAGTTCTACAGCTAAGAGTCAACTCGACAAATTTAGAATTTTTCAAGCAAAGACACTTCATAGGATGATATGGTCGCCGTACTAAACGTACGATTACGCGGTCAGCGCAATATGTTGACGGTTATGCAAAATTGTAATGATTGACACTGATCTCGAGTAATCGGTGCTATGATAATTAAAACCAATATTAGTTAAAATATGAAAATATTATTAAAACTATTAAATTTATATATTAAAATATATTATGTATATATAAAGAAGAATTGTATTAATGTTTAGGATAAAATGCAATTACTAACCTTTAATTGTCCTCACAATTATCGTATTCACACCACCCATATATACATTTCCAAAAAAAAAAAATAACAGTAAGCAATTTGCAAATGATATTGCAGTGCACTCAAAAAAATTTACAGAAATAAACAAAAAGAAAATAGTAAACACACCAAAATATTGGAGTACATTCAAAAAAAAAAAAGAAAGGAAAAAAAAAAAACGCAGAACCGCGTACAACAAAAACAAACAAAAAACGTTAATCTGCCACGGCTAAGTTGTACTCTGCTCCCATCTTTCATTCTACGCTTATTTTGTAAAAAAGAAAGTGAACCTGCCAAAAAAAATTAATCTAATTTTAAACAGACAAGTGCAAAAATTCAATATTCGTGTTGCTGCCGAAAGGTATGCAACAGTTTAAAATCCATCCAAATCCGTTTTTACTCTTTGAAAAGAGGGAACAAGAATGGGATTAAAAACAATAAGACAATAACAGTTATTACTACAATTTCCCATTGAGGTCTATGTATGTACCTTGAGGTCATTGTATGTACATCACTAAGCACCCAGTATTTAGGCAATTAAACACTTTTTAATTACACTATGCAAAAGCATTTTGTATCGCGGCCTTTTAAGACTCGAACAACATGTAAAATAGGTCACTGATTCCGAAAAAAAATTTAAAAAAATAGGTTTCCAGGGCCGTTTTTGAGACTTTTCAAAAAAGTTGCTTCGATAAATGACAATAACTCCGAACATAGTTTATTGATATTAAAAGTGTTTATGTTCGATTAAAATTAGTAAGCCTACAGATCCAAAGAGTGATACAGAAAACCAAAATTCTAGTTTCCAAAAAAAATTGCACAAAAAATAGCTTTTTTCAAAAATTGGCAGCAGAGAGAGTTATTCTAATATGTGATACACGATACAAAAAGCATCTCTCCCAAATGTCTTGGTTGAGAGAACAGTAGAGTGGAACGCTCTCTTAACGAATATCAGAAGAAACAAAAGCACAAGTGTCTGTGGATATTTTATTTTTGTTCTTTTTTTTTAAGTTAATGGTAAATGCAAACCGGAGTAGATTTGAGTACATGTTGTTGTCTCACTTTGAATTCCAATTGTCAATTGTTTAATATGCTTATTATAAAATATTCAATAATATAACATGTAAATATTAATTTCAAAACTGAATGCAATTAATAGATGCATGTTAATAAAATTCTTACACTTTCTTGCACTTCAAGCATCGTTAACAGTTTCCTCTCAACTTCTACAATTCAGGTGGGGAAAGGGTAGTTTAGCCCCCATAAACCCCTCCCCGGTGAACACTACTATGTGAGAGTATCCATCAATCTATCAATCAATCTAGTATATTCGATTTTAGCATTCCAAATTGTTTTTTTTGTAATGCAAGGATAAAAAAGAGGCAGTATTAGCCCAGAACGTGTTTGTAAGAACGTATGTAATATACGATAATATGCTATATTTATTATTACAATAGAAAAAATAATTATTCACACGGACTTATTATGCATATGAATCATATTTAACAAATTTTTTCAAATTGAAATTATATTTATACAGGTACTTATTTACAAAAATAGAAATGTGCGTAAATGAGAAATTGTATTCGAAATGTACAGATGCATTTGTGTATCCTTTGGTTCTTTTGGGAAGCAAATTTGTTTTCATGCTTAAGAATAATACAAGTATAGTTAATGTTTACAAGATCAGGATATACATACATATGTTCGTTTTCTGTTTTTTTGCAAATATATGTACTATATGTATGGGGGGTAAGTGTATTTAGAGATTGGGATATGAATTAATAGATTATCAACAATTTACACCACTGGTGTATACCCCATTAACAGGAGTAACAAATAATATCATAGTACTTAAAGTAAAGTAGATACGGTACCACTAAGGACCCTCCGGTCAATGTGAGCTCCAGATTCCATGCAAGAGGGAATCTGCCATTTTAACCTAACCTAAAGTAATAAGCATATACATATGTATACATACATATACATACATATGTATATACATAAGTATATGGTTTTCTTGTATTTGATAGTTTTGTATATGTATTGTTATATATGTATTTCTTACGGGTATAATGCTGTATTTAATAAGTATGTATAACATATAATGAATAATGGGTAACAGGATGAACCTTAAAATGCCTTAACTGTGTTTGTGTACACGGTGTACGAGTTTGTGGAGGCTCGGTCTTCTAAGTACCCATTGTCGGTTCCTGACGTATTTCTGATTTAAGCTTAACAAATTCCTTGGCCACTTCATCATTATTGCGCTGTGATAAAATTCTTAATATGGTCCAACCTGTCTCATCCATTTCAATTCGTCGCTGCAAAGGCAACCAGCACGCGACCGATCCCTAGGGTAAACGATTATATTATAAAAGAATTAAGAGCACACTAGTCTTGTGAAACCTTTTCGGATATATCCTTTAGAGGTATTACTGCAACTCCTACAAGACGATCGTCTCGGGCAAAGCAATAGTCCTTGACGCAGATGTGAAGCTCAAAGAAATCTAGTTGCTCTTCATTACCAATGGCGCTATGAACATAATTTACATTACTTCAGTGAAACATACCTAGGAAAATCAAATACAATATTTACTTACAAGCTAAAAGATTCGTTGTACTTAGGAGACCAGTTATTTGACTTTGATTTGGTCGCAAACTTCCTCTTTTTATCCTGAAGATGAGGTCCAATCAAATTAATCTCCACAAATGGTCTAAACATACCAGACGGTATTTGCCACTTTAGATCATTGGCAGCCACAACTGAGAAAAGTAATTAATTGTTAAAAACATGCTTCGAGTTGAACTTACAGAAGTAAAAGATCAAAAACTTTTATCATATTACTGAAAAGTCTTCTGTAACACAATGTCGGCTAAAAAATCATATTATTTTCTTATTATTTTTTAAAACCTGTTTGAAAGTAAGAAAACGGTTTTGCTATGGAATAAATTTTATATTTTTCACCTTTAACGTTCACTTTGTGTTCTCCTGTGCCCGGATGTGAAAATAAGTCTATTTGTACTGAAATTTCACCAACACTTTCTTCTGCGTTTTCTGGATCGACTAAAATAATGTAAGGTATAATGTATTAGCAATTAATATTAATTGTACATTAAATAGATCTCGAATCGAAGTTAAAAACTCACCTTCATGAACCTGACTTGAAATAAATGTTTTAATTAGGGTATCTGTCATTTGTGTATACAAGCTTAGTGCATAACGCAAGCTCTGAAGTTCTGAAGACTTTTCAAGAAACGTCTTCTTTAGTCCATTACCACCAGCATGAAAGTATTGTTTTATTGTATCTAAGGCAACATCGAGAACGGCACATTGTTTCGGAGATAGATTCTTTTCCACTTCTTTTGATATGTCCATAACACCACTAAGGGCACTTTTGACGTCCTGCTTTCCTGCCATATGCGATTTAAACAAACGACCCATGTCTTCTATTTTTGCATTTGAAGCCAAGTTTTTAGCATTATCCGTAAGATGCTTAAACATCATCTAAGTATAATAGATAATACAATATATAAATAAATATGAAAAGCTATTTAAAACAAAAACAAGAAAGAAACGTCTATCTTCGGCACGCCGACGATATATACCTTTGCAGTAAACTTTTCCAAAATTTCAATGTTCGTCCGATCGTTACCATGGGCACTATACGATATGGATTGTACAAATTATAATACTACACGAGCGATTGTTCCTATGGCAACTATATGATATTGAGTATCCGATAGGACTGATTTTGACAAACTACATACTATAACTAAATACATCTGTGCCAAGTTTTATCAAGATAGCTCAAAGATAAAGCCAAAAAGTTTACATAGAATCAGACCGATATGAGGGACATGACTCAGCACGTAGTCCTTATTAAAAATATATATACAGTCTCCGAGATCTGTATATTCATACAGACAAATGGGCAGACAAATCAAAATAGACCAAGCTATTGTTTCCAGGCTGAGAACACAAACTTATAACCATTTTCTTATTCTATACTTTATATACGTTGCACTGTTTTGTTGTTCCCATTCGCTAATATAAATTATAATGGGTGTAGGATGTTGAAAACCCCTCAAGTAAATGAGCAATATGTAAGTATATAAATGTATGTGTAAATTCCATTTATCTACTTATGATAGAGCAAGTCTCACTTACAGTTTTATCATTCATTGGCGGCAAGACAATAGTTTTTTCCAAAATTCGCATAACAATCTTCCAAAGCTCTTTAAGCAAGCGTTTCAGGACCGTCTTTTCACAGGACTGGGCATATAATGTTAATGAACCATCAAGCAGATCCATTAGGGGTCTAAGCACATCATCCGCTTCAACTGCAACTGCATTGCGTTGGGCCGCCTGATTTCCAGCTGTAAGGTTTCCGCTGCCACCCTTAATCGATAGCAACATGTCACCAAGTTCTCGCACCGACTGTGTTATACGCGGCTCCAAGCTGCATTAAACGATTCAATCCCAGTTAAAGTATTACGTGCAAGGATACAAATTATAGTTGAGTACTTTACCTTATAGCAAATTGCGAAGCTAAGTCATCGAGTGCTGAATTGAGGTTCTGTTGAAGCTCTTTAAGAATGTTGGCTGCATCTTCCTCCAGCTTATCACCTCCCATGGACTCGAACATTTTTTCTAATTGAACTCTTAACTGCTGAATATTGTTCATTAGAATGCAGGCCTAAGATGCGCAAGAAATAAAAGGTAATTTGATTGTGCAATACAAAATAAGTAATTGGCTGACGAGTTTTCCTGACCAGGGATACCATCTAAATAATGAAATTTACTTACAATTCGTTCATCCCTCATATGCTCTGGGAACTCCATTTTCACAATATCAGCATAGGCAATTAGCACTTTTACGATTGTTTTAGCAAAACGCCTCATGTAACGTTTCCAAATTTCTGGATCTGGACACTCGAGCTTGCTAACAACATCGAAACATTGCGTCAACTGTGTGAAAACGTCGACTACCGAATTTGAGAACAATGCATGTTCACTGCTCTTTTGGAACTGATGGCATAGAGCGAAAATGGAATGGAAGTCATGAAAAAGTGAGATCGAAAACATAGATTATTAAAAGATTCGGAAATAATAATTAATAAAACCAGTGTGTCGTAGCTAAAATTCGAAAAACATGACCATAATTTCTTGACAATAATTTGTTTTTACGTTTTTTTTTTTTTTATACTAAGATCGTTGAGAAAAAAACTATAATAATTATTGATCAATTTTTCTTCAATTTGGAATGCTATTTTCTTGGTGGATGGCTATATCGACTCAGCTCATCATCCTAATATAATATACATTTACCTTATGGGAGAAGGAAATTACATATATTTTATAGGAGACGTATCTTTAACTGCGTTACACATTTTGTGACAAAATTATAATACTATTTTCGCATGGGTATAAATATAATAGACATTCAAAATTTTTTTAAACATGAATATGGAGTACCCTAACAGAACGAAATTAAACAGTCTCATCTATGCAATACTTTATAACAGTGATGCGTCATAGCTCGCCGGAATCAAGCTGCTCACATCGTTATTTTTCAAAACTGGCGCCAGGCTGACGCACACAAGCAGTCAAGCACACAAGTGTCCATCGCCAGAGAGCATATTAAAACAATATACATTAGGGGTTGCACAAGTAAAGTGTCGCAACAACAGAATACACACAAGTGTGTGTCCCAAACTCGGAGTCGGGCGCACAAGTCCTCATCTCGAGCGAGCTCAAAAACAAAATACATTAATGAGTTATTCCCAGCACGCACGAGAAATTTTTCATGATCACGAGCTGATTTTTCTTGCCGATCACTGCTTTATAACCAAATTTGCTACGACGCAATTTCTTACCTTTTTTCGTAGCCATCTGTTCATACATATGTTATATGCTTAATACAATTTATTGTTGAGCTTACCTCGTCCTTTTTGTCGCGATTAAACGCACCATGCAGATACTCCAGCGACACATCATCGTTCTCGTTCAACCATTGCATTACAAATGGCTCAAACCAGGCTGGATACTCTGGTACAGCCCCTTTATAAGGCGGTACCTCCTTAACATAGTTGCTATATAGCCATTTAACACGAAAGTGTAAGTTCATATACGCTGATGACTTGCAAAGCCTATGCTGTTCATGTTCCTCAAGAGCGTACTTCATGTCCACGGCGAAAAGGCCCCACATAGTAGCAGCCGATAACTGGGGAAATAGATATATAATAATTGATACTATAGAAAGGGATTCAGAGACACGAAAAATTGCATACCTGTCCGATATTTAATTCTTGTGGAAATTGATTTAGAACCGTCCCATAACTGTTTTTATCTTCATCGATAACAGAAACAATCAACGCAATTAGCTTATGCCAAAAGTCCACGCTGTCTAGTTTTGGTCCATGGTCATCGGTATCACGTTTCGCCTCGTTTGGATCCACCTAAAATTAACAATAGCTTCTGTTATTTTCATGGGTATAAAAAAAAAAGATTACCAACTATAAATAAATATGCTAATGCACTTACCTGAAACTCCCTGTTGTATAGCTCGTAGCAGTTTTCAAAAAGGAACTGATAGGTGGATCTAAGACAAGCTTTTACGCAATCCTTGACAACAGTACTTGCTCTTGGTGGACTAGAGAGCTCCTGAACCTGTTAAAAGATTAATTACATCAAGACATTATAAGTGAATCATTGCAATATTGTGCAATATCGTTAAACAATTTATTGATTTATTTTTCACCATGTTCCTTTTTATTATAACTTACTAACTTTACATTATAACCAACTTACCTTCATGCGAAAAAATGTTATACTGGTTAAGAGGTCTACTGTTGATTTGAGATCCATCAGTTTCTCTGGGCTAGAGGCAGGAAAATTATTTCTATACATTGAGAGATCGATTCTAAGCGAGTTGTGCAGCTGATCTAACAATTTGACAAACTTTTCCTTCTGCAATAAGATTATTTAATAATCAAATGCTTTTCAAATCTACAAATCTAAGTATTACTTACTCCAAAATTGCTCGCTGCAAAGCGATCACTGGCCGAAACAGCCGAAGAAGCGGTTGTGTGGGCATAATATGCGTTGATATTGGCCAATAATGTACTCATCACGGCTGGCACTGCTGGGCACAAGTATTTAGCGGAGAGGCAATGGAAATGAGTCATTGCTTGGTAAATATTTTCTATTCCATAACGCATTGAGAATTCATCAACAATTTCTTCCGGTATTTCGTCAAAGTATAGCTTCCACGCATCATCCCCTTTTTGTGTGGGTAGCTTGACCTATGCATATGCATACATATGGGTTTTTTTTTTCTTTGTAAATGTATAAATGAAACCGCTTACCATGCCGCTATTCTCTTCACATAAGTAATGAAATAGGTTTTCGTGCAGGCAGGTATACTGTACGTGGTAAGGTGCTACCTTTTCTTCTCCTTTTATCTCTACGGAGATGTGCAGTCGTATAGCACCCGATACAGCTGATTTATCAGTGCGTTTCTCCAAATTGTACCATACGTCCATCTCGCCGGATAGTGTTCGAACTTCAATTATTGTCTGTCCAAGGAAATCATCCGACTCACGTGTTAGCTTCTGTCGCAGTTTAGACTTTAGGTCATTATCTTCATCCCATACTCGAACTTTAATGCGATCTGAAGAGTTATGGCATTCGCTGCACATCCCATGAATTTTTATTTTATATATAAGCATATATATTTGTGTATTCAGACAAATACAGTATAAAGATTAATTTACAACACCAAATACATACATATATGTACATGTATGTAGGTAGCAAAGATCACCTACATACATGTATAAGTATGAGTACATGCATAGAAATGTTCTAAATATAATAAACGTTGTGCGTAAAAACTTTACTAAATTAAAAAAAAAAAACACAAACATAATAAATATAATTTTAAAATATATTAGAAAACTTCTTAGTTTTTCATTATATATACTATATTCTTCCAGGACACATTTTGTCATTAAATACCGAAGTATTATATCCAACATTTTGTAGGAGAAATCTTCTCACATTTAAGGCTGTTCAAAACTTGGTATTTTAAATACGATTGAGCAAACAAATTGAAGAAAAATCAGAAATTTTCCTAGAAGTAAACCATTTAAATTCATAATTACCACTACTTACTATAAAATTGTATTGCCACACATAATATTACATATTAATTAGCTTATGTTTTTTAATTAAATAATAATATAAATACACATACTGATCCTACTTCAAATTGAATGGATTTATTGAGTACGCTCGCTAAGAATCACCCTGTATAATACATAAACACAACAACCACACTGCTGCTTCTATCTGCTCCGCTCATAGAAAATAGTTTTATATATATATAACTACTTGAAAAAAGACGAAAGGGGGCGATATACTCGTAACTGTGGGAATGTATGTGTAACCGGCAGAAGGAGGCATCGCCAACCATTACAGTATTACTTATATATTCATGATCAGTATCAACAGCCGAATTGATCAAGTCGTGTCCTTCACCGTCGGTGAATAATAATAATACATTTTTGCCATTGCTACTCCCAATAAAATTTGAAAATCGCGGAATAAGGCACTTCACACATACAGAAATGTAAATATCAATATATGAAATAAAACAAACAAATAAAAAATAAATATTTTTGAAAAATAGATAACAGATAAGTGACTCAAAATGAACAACAAGGCAGATTATCTAATTCAAGAGCAGCCAAGTGTTTCCTGGTTACTTAAAATAAAAAAGTTAATTGAAAATAAAAATAAATTTTTGCCATTGGTACTCTCATTAACATTTGAGAATCGCGGAGAAAGGCACAAAACACTCAACAACAAAAAAAATAATTAGTGAATAAAATATAATTATTTCAAGTAAAAAAAAATTAACAAAGTGACTTTATCCATTTTTCGCCATTATTCAAACAACAAATCTTGCCTAATTAAAATAAAAAAAACATACTCTATACAACAGAATTATACTACTTATGAGAAAAGTAAGGACGCAATATTTTAGATCGTAATGTTTCAGGATAAAATACTAACTTTTACCCCCTATATACACACTGTACCCATCAGAACATTACAATGGGATCATAAAACTGTGCAAAAGTATGTAACAGGCATAAGGAGGCATCTCCGACCACATAAAGTATATATAATCAGGAACAATAGCCCATCTACATACATATGTACATATGAATGACAAAAATGGTTAATACATACGAGTAGCTACTTCTCTTGATATAGAAAAGTTAATTGCTCTGAAAAAGCTCGTATGTACATAAACTTGTATATTCATACATATATATGTATATATATCTTTATATATATAAATATATATAAAGAAGATAGAGAAACAATTACACGCATATAGGTATTAATTGGTCACGATCAGAGAGAAAAAAGTGAAAAAAAGAAACGATACGTTATACATACATAGGCAGAGAGAAAAATACAATAGGAGAAAATAGGCAGAGAGTGCGTGTTATAGTTATAGTAGTATTTACTATTCGTGTGGGTGTACATACAATGCAATAGTCGATTGTTAGATAGTGTACGTATACGAATTAGAATTACATATGTACATACAGATAGAACACATAGAAATCGGATGAAACGTTGAAAATACTCACAAGTGAAACTTCTCGTTCCACACAGGGTTTAGTTCCTGAGGCATTGTGCGCGTTCGTTTTTTCACCTTGCTAACCTGCACCGTCACATATGGATCACTCGTACCGCTTTTATCCTTCGCTATCAGGCCTTGAGCACAAATCACTGCACAGTTCATCCGATCAGTTGATATTAGGCATTTCATTCGTTTCAATACCAGAACCCCCAATAATTTCCATGTTAGTTAATAGTATTAAATCCGATTGAGTTTTGTTTGTTTTTTGACCGACCGTCATATAGAGAGGAGGTCCCATGTATTATTGATGTTATATTGTGTTGTATAGTGTTGTATAGGGTTGAACATGTGTATGAAAAGGTTGGATAAAGGTAGTGTTTGTTTGGAATTATTAGGAATTGAAAGGATACAGATGCAGAAGATCACCATTGGGAAATGTACAAGTGATGAAAATGGCAACAAAGGATACCGTGGCATTAATAAATACGTGTGCATGTGTTTGTGTTTTGTGCGAATAATTTGTGTTTTTAATGTTTTTGTTAGTTAGTGTGTTTAATTTTGGTGTGCCAAAGAAAAATAGGTAATACAATTTGAATTTTGTTGTCAAGGTTTGAAACGAAGATAACCGTTATAAGATTTGCATGTGCAATGCAATATACGATTCCAATTGAATTAATTAGATTGTTCAGTTTTGTTTATCAAGGGAGAAAGAAGAAGAGAAAAAACGGAAGTTTTATTTTTATTAAGTGCTCTTTTTATTCGGCTGGAAATAAAAGTGATCAGGTAGTCGCATCGACTGATACTGATACTGCCTTGTATCACTTTTACTACTTGTTAAAAGTTAAAAATTGCAACGGCACAAATATCGTGTGAAAATTGTTATGTAGTATTTACAAACACATTTACGCATTGAGAGTAAAGTGGGCAACAAACAAATTTGAACATAAAACATTTAACATCGAAAAACAATTTGAAGAAAGAAATAATACTTAGGACAGGAAAGCTGTTTGCAATGTTGCAATGTTGCATGTAATGCATGTACCCATTTGCATTTGCGAAATCCAAGTACAATACAGGTGTGCACAAACATATTCTAATAGTAGTTAGTAGTTAGTTCTAAGGAATTAGATAACTAAAAAATCATATCCTCGGAGCTCCGAAGTATACAGCCGTTGCAAAAACTTTCGCAATTGAACGATATTAGATATTAAAATCCAATTATCCAATTATTTTTTTATATTTATTGTTTGATATATGTTGACATAGAATGATCACGAATTGATCGACTTAAGACTTTTGTTTGATGGATAAATACACATACATATAATGGCTTGTTTTGCTTACGGCTTTTTCTTTAAGATACCAGAGAAAGAATTGAGCAGGCTTGGATTTTGTGCATTTATATTTATATTTATGTGTTGTATGGTGTTGAAAATGTATAAAACAAATAATTAGTAGCTGAACAAGTATATAAGTATTTAAAATTGGTCCACCACCAAAAACAAAGTTCTGAAGTTGCTAATTCGTTTTAAGTTCAACAATCTCAAATTAGTTACAATAACATTTCGGTGAAGGCCTACACAGATTAATCACTGAATTCGGCTCTATAAGCTTCCTAAAATTTATTAATTCTATAATATTAAAATATAGACATGAATTTATTTACAATTTAATTTCCTTTTCAGAAGTTTAAGCAACTTAATTTATGTTCTATTATCAAATCTACCTTTTAGATAAGTCGAAAATCCAGATTTTACCGTTTAGCTCGAAACCGGCCCAGAACATTTTTATAAGTTTGAATAAAATCGGAACCACTATATGATATAGCTGCCATAAGAACAATCGGTCGAGTGTTCAAAATTTTAGAAGACCATTGCAAGGGTATATAGCTTCGGTGTACCGAATACGGCCGTTTTTTTTTTGTTTTTATATTTTTTCGGAATTAGCGACCGATTTTACATATGGACTAACTCTTAGATATTCGGGTTGCATAGTATAATTAAGTTTTTTATGCAAATAATTGGTTCTTCCCACCAATATTCGTTGTAAAGCTTGCATATGGTATAGACAATAAGCAAATAGAGGGCGGCATTATGAATTATGATCAGAATATATTAAACTGGACTAAAATATATATACTGTCATCAATATATATGTATATATCAATTTACAATTAGTCTGACACATACAAGTAAATCCAATAAAAATAAGTAAGTACATACATATAAATTGATTAAATATCAAGTAAACACCGAATAACAAGATATAGAATTTGTATGACAGATTTAACGATGCTGTGGATAAAAAAAATAAATTAGTAAGGAATTAGAATTAGAATTAGAATTAGAATTAGAGTTAGAGAGTATAAGAAATTACACTGAAAAAACAGCAAGCAGAGTAGTATCAGAAGTTTCTCAAGGCGTGAGTTAGGGAATGCACTTAGTATAGATCAGAGAAGAAAGATGTTTGAGGATATGCAGTCGGGTTCTCTTTACTGTAGGTATCAGTAGGTCAGTTAATTGATTTTCACTGTTTCACAGCTTGATTTAATTCAAGCCACTCGCTTTATTGATCCATAGAGCGACACACATAAAATATATTTGAATGACTGGCAGGCATATATGTATTAATGCAAACTTTAGATCTTTTCTACCAATAGTTAATAATACAAATTCGCCTTTTTATGTGCTTGTATCATAATTTAACAATTAAGAACGCTATAGTCGACGCTTCACGACTATAAATACTCAAAAGTGTCAGAGTTTATTCAAATTTTAAAAGCAACTCCAATTAATTTAAGTCGATACCTCCAAAATAGCTGTTTTTTTTTTGATTACATAAATATTCGAAACATTTAAAACATCAGACGGACAAATGTAATAAAACAATAATAATAATAAGCACATTGCTTCATTTAATAGATTTACATGTATATGTTAAGCGTTCACACTTGTTAACTATTTGTAACTATGTAAGAAACATCTGAAAAGAGTTCATGAAAATCACTTAAGATTTAATGATATGTTTAAATTCATAATTATTATATTGTAGAAAGGTTGTCGAAGGAGTGTGATTTGAAGGTGTTCGATATATGTAAGTGTGCATATGTAAGTGATTAGAGTTCATGTATATTGACTACTTCAAATTATAAATGTGTGTAATGATCTTAAAAGCGAAATATAAATTTGAAAAAGCAAACAAAAGATTGTATTTTGATTTAGATCAATTATTTGCATGTACATTCATATACATTAATATGAATTCTGACAGTATAATATATTATTTGTAATAATAAAACCTATAAAATAGATATAAAGATAACAACAAAATCATTTTATACTCGGGCATAACTATAGGAGAATTGATGGAACAATAATGTTATTCCTCTGAATACAAATAACCCCGGTTAATATTTTTAGGATGTTACAATCAGCTCCCTATATCATAGAGCTGCAATGTGATTGATTGTCATAGGAGCAATTTCATTAGTATCTCTGCAGAGGTACTTAATATAGCTAGTATTCCCCCACTATCGGACAAAAGTACACTTTTTTTATTACTTATTGATAAGATCCATAAGACAACTTTTTACATCTGGAAGGGTTAAGATATTTGATAAGTTGAAGATAGCTTGTGTGTCTTGTTTTCATGCTATGAATTCACCTTAACATGGTCAGGGGGAAAACTCTTCTATCGTAATATATGTACAAATAATCTGAGAAATCGAGAAGATTGTTATAGTATAAGATGTAAATTCTACTTTTTACTTGGCCTTCTTGCGAATGTGTATATTAAAGTTAACATTAAAGTGGAGTAATGGGGTATGAAAACCACTAAGTATTAAGAAATATAAAATGTACATAAATTATAAGAGTAAATTGCTAATACCAAAGGGCATTGCAGGTGTACCTGTGATTGTTAGTTTGCATGACCATTTAGATGTTCCCTCAACAGTTGCGTGCTCAGCCTGTTCTAATGAATCTATGTGTGTATCTGGATCCACACCGAATGTCATCCTTGAATTGAATTGATTTGCAGATATATGTATGATAAAAACTATGTATGTAAGTACAATTGCACCATTTAATAACTTAACACTAAGGTGAAATTCGTTAATTCGTTTGGCTGTTTAGGCATGGGCTAGGCTGGTGCGCTTACAATCCATAGTCAACTTAGATGTAGACAATACGATTTATATATGCATTTATCACTTAACCCAATAGTAAGAATGCATTACTTCATGTTAAGCATAAGAAAATTTGACACAGAATAAAAAATAAACCGTCATAGTTATCAAAGTTACTTAAAGAAAACTAAACACATTAATTCTTGACTTAAAGTTTTAATTGAAGTTGACTCTGCGATGGCGATATCTTTGTTTTACCTTGAACTCTGATTATACAAATATAAATTTCCATTGGAATATACATATATATATATATATATATGCATCATAATTGGTAATTTATCAGAATAATCGCTAAAAAGAAACTGTGATTTTACCTTTACCTTAACGGTGGGCTGCGGGGAATCATAGGTTACATACATGTGTACACTCTCGTTAAAGTTCTTTTGATTACAATATTTTTATAACAATATTTCGCAGATAACACTTGTTTACAAATTTTATTTTATCGAGGCAGTTGGGTTCTCATAGGTTTTTTTTAAAATGTATTTTGATTTAAGAATGCAAACCATTTTTTTTTTTGGTCAAAGTTTGGTTTTCGATTTTCCCTTTTTTGCTGTAAGCTAGTGTAATTTGTATCTATGTATACAGTTGTGTATACCTTATATTATACTCTTGCAAAAGATTATAGTAATTTTGTCTCGGAATTTGTAATAGAGTGTAGAAGACGTCTCCGACCTCATAAAGTATATATATTCTTGATCACGACGGCAATCTGAGCCGATATAGCCATGTCTGTCTATCCGTCCGTCTGTTTCTATGCTTACTTTTTGGCTTTATCTTTGAGCTATTGTGATGAAACTTGGCTCGGATGCATTGTGTTGATGTATGTAGTTTGAATGTAAAAATCGGCCCGATCGGATAACTATATCTTATAGCTGCCATAGAAACAATTGGGTGAAAAATATTAGAACCAAACTCACCATATCGTTCTGTACTTTCTGATAAAGTTTGACTGAAATCGGACTATGGTATCATATAGCTGCCATAGGAATAATCGATCGAGCATTCAAAATTTTCTTAGAATACTATTGCAAGGGTATCGAGCTTCGGCGTGCCGAAGACTGCCGTTTCTTTCCTGTTTTTATTTTAAATCTCCTGGCTTAATGTAACATATATGTAAGTTACTTTGAAATAAACCTATACTAATGATAAGGTGAATCTATTTCTTTGGGAATCGACCTGAATCTGCTGTAGGATCGACTGACCGAAAGTAGTTTTAAGTAACTTATTGCTAGAAACTTTTATTCAGATATCATATAATTATATCAAAGTCGGAATAGTAAAAGCAGAATCTTATATAAAGAGTAGTTTTTAATAGTTTGAAAAGTTTCTACTTTAGACTAGATTATCATGTTGTAAGGCTATAGTAGGAACAATATAATTAGCATCTCTTCAGGGTGTGCAAGGGTTCGGCTTGCCAAAAAAAAAAGATCTGTTATTTTTGTTGTGTTGTATATCGTATGTGTTCGTGTATGTACAAACATTCATACATGCATACTTACGATTAATTGTACATATATTCACACACATAAATAATTATGTATAGTTTTAAGATCTATCTTTATATATAGTAGATAGTATATATTTATAATACACATATATATGTAGACATAGATGTATAAATCAATATAAGTAACACATTATGCGTTCCAAATCCAAATTGCAAATACATACATTCATATACACAACCATGATTAGTAATAATTGAATTGAAAAGCACGACATATGTATTTAGTTTAGCGTATATCGTATATCGTATAGCATATAGCGTATATTGAACTTATTAAGAATGCAAACCTGTGATTGCTATCTTTGCAGACCACTTGCTGGTTCCGTCCAGGACGCTTTGCTTCACAGCCTTCATGTGACCAGTGTGGCTTTTTTCTTCGATGCTGAATACGGCTCTAAATACATAGCATGGGCATATAACGGTTAGATGAATAGTTTAGGGCACTGATTATGCAGCATATGTATTTATATATATATATATACATGAGCTATATATGAATATGCATGTTTAGAAATCAATAACTATTTACCGTAAATAGCTATTGCATTATTGTTCAGTGCTTAAAACCATTTGATCGGATATACTAACGTCACCATTTTACAAGGGTAGTTGTGATTGAACCTCAACATAATCTTCAGAATATTGATAATACACATTCTGGATTATACAAAATCATCGCACCAGCCAAAGGGCTATTTAGGTTTACAACACATTACCTGATCAATTCAAATATTTCCGGCTTTTCGCGTTCCCGTTGCTTCATGCGGTCCTTCATTGCGGTAATAATCGAATTGGCCTTGTCTTCGGCACCATGCTTTGAGCTCTTTTCAGCAGCACCTACGAAAAAAACCGGAAGAGAATATTAACAAGAAAGTGTAGAAGCCCAGTTATGTGATTCTTACGCTGAAGACAGTCAGCGTTTAATAGATCCTTGCACTTCTCGTGGCATTTAACACCACATTCCGTGCAACGTACTCCTTGACGAGCTATGCCCCATAGTAGGCCCTCGCATTCATAGCAATAGGTGGGTGAGGTGGCCGTCCATAGCACAAAGTTATGAGGGGTTGTCGATGATATGGGATAGATGAGTGCCTGCAGTGCTTTTTTATATACATGCATTTTCTGTAATCAAACCAAATTGCACGAGTTTTAATTATATGCCTTCGTCCTGCTTCGTCCTTTCCTTCAGTTACCAGCTCTTCATCATTAAGTGTAGCCCGAGGCACAGCTGACGTGAGTCCTGCGTTGCGTTTTGTGGCTGCCATGGTCTGCCGGATCGCAAATATAGCATATTCAAAAAGAATTTAAAATAGTTAAATGTATGGAATAAATCGAGATTCTGGACCTTTATTAATTAAGTCTTTACATAATGGCATTCAGAACAAAATTATCTACTTAAACAGCTCAAATCGAGATTCATCATAAGTGTCATTTTAATTGACTGTTAGAAAAGGCAAGAAGAACAAGAAGAAAAAGCAGCAGCAAGCAATATAGAGCAATGTAAATGCAAAACAATTTAATTACTGATTTTTCAAATAAACTGTTAAAATGTGAAAATTACTTATAAATGTATATGAGTAGCCAAGAGTGCACGTGCACATGAAAGACTAAAAAAACTAAATTACTATCTATTAGTTTTGTATGTGGTATATGCTAAGTATTAAATCAATCAATAGTAATAATATGAGTGTATTAATTGTGTAATTCAAATTTTCATTTCAAAAATAAGTACAATAAAGTATTATCTACAAACGTCTTACGAGTATAAGAAAATTATTAAATATCTATCTAGCAATTTTAGTCACACAATGTCCCAATGTCCCATTTCCATATTTCTGAAATAATCTTTTTACTGTATGATAGCTCTGTTTATTATTTATAGCCTTTTTACACTAGGCAGCATTTAGCATTTTTGACAAATGCTGAAAAGTACTGTGTAAATGCGAATTTTTTTTGATTGTTTTAATTTTTCATAATTTTGACATAAACTTTTAACTGTACGGTAACTCTGTTAATTGTTTACATTGACAAAAAAAAATTAAATTAGACCGTGAACATTTTCGTGCGATCATTTTTCAGAATTTTCAACGTGGCCTAAACTAATCAATAGTGCGTGAGCACTGCCTGCTTATAACTACCAATGAACTGCTTAAAGTTTCAATATTGCAGTGCTTGATCTAAATATGTACGTATATTCTTGAGGATCTAAAAATTCTAAAACTCTTCTTTTATTACTCTATTTAATATGTACGATTAATGCTCTTGTAAACTTTGTGTACTAAATACTTGTGCACACTACAATTTGAAAAAAAAGTAAAGAAAACGAAAACGAAAACGTACGAATAGTAAATATTGTCTTAAAAAGTATTTAAAATTTGTACATAGAAGTTTTAGACTAAGGTGAATATTAAATCGAAATAAAAAACGTAAGAAATCGATAATCATTCTATACCTTGAGCACCTGCGGTCCATTAAATCATTTACGATGTACAAAAGAAAACAAACATTTAACATCGTAAAAAGTAGTATGTAATGCTGTTTTGTTTTTATTTTATTTGTATACATATGTATTAGAGATGGACGAGTGTCGGACCTCTTCAACTCAAACACACGCAATCAATACCCAACACGCAGGTTGAGAAATGAACCAACATGACATTAATGATTTCTCCAAGATATAATATTTAATTTTCAATTTTCAATATTTCTACCCTTGTAAGAGGCTATTATAATTTTGTCACGAAATGTGTAATGTTTTAAACAATCTGACCAAGTTTCATTAAAATCGGACCAATATAGATTAAAGCACCCATAGGAACAATCGGTCGAAAAGTGCTCTAAGAAAAACTTTGTTTTTCAAGATATCATAATCAAATCATATAACTATGATTTGTATAATCTGACCACAAGTTTGAGCACAATCCGACCACTTTATAAATGGCTGCCATCAGTGGAGACCATAGCAAGGGTATATCTATTCGGCGTACCGAAAACAGCCGTTTCTTTCTTGTTTTCAAATCATGTTGGTAACAGGTCATGTTGATCTCTAATATATATACATACAAAAAAAAATACACGTACATCATTGTGTACTCCCATGTATGTATTTAAGTTTGTGTGTGTTTACATGTGATGTACAAAGTAATAGCAAAAGTGTAAGGCATAGGAAGTTAAGATTTAGGATGGGTTACTGCGTTAATGCTATGCAATTCTTGATTTTCATTGATGTTTCATTTCATACATTTAAGAATCAATGCTTGTTTATAATTACAAGTTCACATAAATACCGATTAGAAATGTATTTTATGTGCGTATACTATTTGATCCTGTTTTAAAAAAGGATTTTGCAAAATGAGAACAGCATGAACGCAGTAATAAAATGTTTAATGTTTAAGGAAACTTACCAGTTCAGAGACAAGGGGAATAGATTTTCGTCTTGGACGAATATCTGGCATACTATCAATATTGCTATAGAATGGATTATCACCCGGATGGCCATTGGAGCGCAACCCGACATCACCTGTACCGGTACCATTCTGAAAGGAAATGTGTTTATAAATAAATAGTCAATTTTAATCCCTAGAGAGTACAAAAGTAAGATTTAAAATTGATAGTGATATAGGAAATTGGAATGCCTCTCGGTCAGTATAAATTGTTTTAATATTATATGGTACACATACATATAATGACTTCACCGAACATCCTAACAGAATTAGTAGATTTAAAGGGGACTTAAGTGTTTTGTCTTCAAGAAATTGTGTTAGATTATATGTATCTATAAGTAAAATTAATAAAAATACACTTATACCTAGGTCCCAAATTACCTAATTACCTTTTCTTTATCTTTAGCCAACTCGACTTCCTTTATTTTATCCTGATTGATTTTCTCCTCGATTTTACGTTCCTTCAGCGTTTTGAGCAGTTTCCACTTACTGCTACCTAAATTCACAGTTGCGCCATTTGCAGTACCCGCCTGAGATCCCTCGACACTTGAATCGTGACTTATTATGTCATTTTTAACTGCCGAGGGCTCATCTGCTTGTGTATCAGGTTTAATTTGAAGGATGCTGATCTGATTATCGTGAGTTTCCGAACCTAATGTATCATGTGATCCAGAAGTTTTGCCCGTTAGATTCCCGGGCTGATCCAATAACTCGCTATTTGTCATTGAATCTTTTTTCTGATCTTGAAATGCCATAAAGTTATCCACTATTTCATCCTCATCCAATTCCACATCATCACTCAGTTCTGCTGGTGTATCGGGTCCTGAAGTGGCACTTGAGGTTGACTCATGAGCTTTTTCCATTTGAATAGGTTCAGAGTGATCACTCATTACAGCAGAAGACTGTAAATTAGAGTTCTTTCTTTGCTTGTATTCGTATTCATCATCAGATGAGTATGAAGAGCTTGAGCTTAATTTATTCGGTACATCAGCGGATCGTTGACTTTGGCTTTTTGTCTTTTCTCGCCTTTTTTTTTTAATGTGTTTTGGTTGTTTTTCTACAATTGTTACATCCAAGGTTTGGGCAGCCTGTGCCTGGAGTGAGTCATTTTCCATATTATGTATATCATGAAGCATACGGTGCTCATTTTGAATATCTTCAACATCTTCGTTATTTTCCAGATCGTAGCTTGGAAGTTGAAATTCGCTATTAATAACATCCTGCCAAGCGCTATGCATATCACAGACCCTGGCAATCTTCTCACTGCTTCGCAGATGATGTTTTTGCTTTTTCATATATTCATTTGATTCATCAGTTACTTTAGGAGCTCCTGCTTGAACCGATGAATCAGGCTCCAGCTTAACTACAGACTTGAGTTCATTCAGTACCTGGGACATCATATGCTTAACATTCTCATTCGGTACGTACTCAACTTGCGAATGTTCATACTTATCCGACTCTGGATAATAAAGGCTGTCTCCATCAGCACTACTCATAGCCAACTGTCCAATCTGCGAGAATAACACTTGGTTGCCAGCCACGTCTGCCGTTTCTGAATTAATCTCAGCCTCAGCTGTTTGGTGTTGCTGTTGCTCAAGTTCCTCAAGCTGACGCAGTTCGTAACAATAATACTCGTCGTCCGTGTCTATGCTGTCCTCGGTGCTTTGGCGACGTGACGACGATAAAGTGCGCCCAGAATGCTGACTGCGATTGTCGTCGTCCTCCCTTGACCCATATCCGAGATTGCTTGGAATGTCTAATGATTGTTGTTGGGTTGCCCAAATAGTTCCACGATACTGTTGTAGTCCATTTAGTTTTGTTGTAGTTGTGGGACTTGTGATGGTAGTTGGAGTTGTTTGCTCTAAAGACGTCATTGCTACTAGCAGGGATGGTATTGGTATACTTTGACATACTTTGACATCGCTGGGAGGTTCACACATTACAGTTTCAGACACATATACAGACACTGGAAAAGGAATCTTGTCCTCGTCCTCGGCCTCATCCTCATCCTCATCAACATAAACTGAGTTGGTTTTCTGCAAAGAATTGGAGCCTGTGCATGGGAATGCTTGTAAGATACCAGACGATATAATCGGTTCAGTAAGCGCTTGAGTGTTCTCCCCTAATACCTCTGGCACTGTATCAGAGTTGCTCATATTATTATGCAATACATCACAAGATTCCTGTCCCAATTGATGTTTGGAAATTGTTAATGTAGGCCTTGAAATGGATATTGCAGCAGTAACCTGGGTCTTTTTTAATTCTCCAACGATGGCAAAAAGATTATTGTCTTGAGCATAACTAGCTTTATCTTCATCATAATCATCGTCAATTTGGTTTTCTTCTTTCTTATAGTCATAATCATTCGGAGTCGAAAAATCTGAACGGAGCTTATTCCAACTATAATCATCATCATTTCCACTATCAGTGTGGACCTTTAAGCGTTTTGATTCCTTTGCTTGCTTAATGACTTCAAATTCGCTAGCCGCAGAGTCATCGTTATCTGATGAAGTGCAGATCGGGTTATCCATTTCGGGATCAGAGATGCTAGAACCGGGGCGCAGGCCAAAGCTGTGCCGTTTATACGATTTTGCCTTCTGCATTAAATTATTCATTTTTGTCGAAAACGAGCGTTTCTTATGTTTATGTGCTTTGAATGGATCAGAGTCAGACAGATTGCGATCTGAGTGACTTGTTGCAGCTGTAGCTCGTTGCATAATTCGCATTGGCAATTTTTGAATACGTTTTGACAGCTCCAAATTACCATGGCTGCTGCTATAGGATCGTGTGTGAGTTGATGTAGTTAACGGATACGAGCCTGCCTGGCCACGCACTTGCATCTGAGAGCCCTGCTTTTGTACATCGCCACTTGGTAAGGACTGAGAGCGACTATACTTAATTGAACGCTTTAATTTCAGGTTGTCCGGAATGAAATTGCTAAGTTTGTTCCAAACCTTTGGCGATTTTACAGCGGATGAAGCTAGTTGTGACGGTCGCTTTTCATGTATCTGCGAGTGATCATTCCCATAACTCTTAGACGACGAACCGCTTGATCCCTCAAAGTATGACTGTGATTGTTGTGGTTGTTGCGATGACACAATTGCCTGTGGATGAACTGAAATCTCATTTTGTTTGCTTTCCGCACTTAGGTTCCGGAAGCGCTCGTATTGTTCAAAGCCCAAATAATCCAAATTATTGCTACTATTATAGTCGGCAATTCCGTTTGATGATGGATAATATACAAGTCGATCCGTTAAGTAAGGTTTACGTGCTTGTTTAACATCAGTGTCCTCACAAGCAGTCCTGGACCTTTGGGTAACTCTTGAGTGCGCTTGCTTACTTACCACCGATTCTTTTGTTGTCTTTTCTATTTTTGTAAAGGGTTTCAAAGCCACAGATTTGTTTTGCATTTCATTCTTCAAAAGATCAGGCATTCGGTTCGCACCAGTGTTCGACTTTGAAGAATCTATGTTGTTATGCTCTGAAAGTCGCTCAGCTATTTGCAGTTTTTCGGACAATGTTTCGGGTCGTTGATGATGTTGGTCCCATTCGAGCATTTCATCGATGGTACAAATTGGTTCGTTCTCATTACGGTTCCCGTCCGAAATCAGCACATTAAATATTGATTTATTTTCATATGCTGAACAAATTGGAATATTTTTCGATAGTTCATGTATATAATTAAGATTTTCTTCGGAAAATATATATTCCCTGCTTATTTTAGATTGTTGATTTAGCTGATCTTGCTGTTGAAATATATTAATATTAGACTCATCATCGATATCGATTATATCCTCAGCGAATGCAATGTTATTGCACGCAGAGTCTGCCTCTGTGCCTGCTCGTAAGTCCATCATCATTTGTATCATCTCTATGGTAATGTCCTTGTATTTATTATAGGCTGCATTTCCATTGTGTGTGCTTACGGGTACAAGTACAGGTGAATTTGGTGACCATCCACTCATTGAAGATAGTCCAGAGTCTGACTTCGCCTGCTGCTGTGGTTGTTGTTTCTGTATTTGTAAAAGTGGATCCAAATCCGGTTCTACACAAAAGGGATTTGTAGATAGATTGTCTCTCATGTCTAATATGTCATCGATCACATTGTCGTTGGGTGCTGGTGGTGGAGGACTTGTTCCACTGGGTCCTAACAGAATGTCATCCAGGTCCGCATTAACTTTGTGCTTCTCTGGATTTTGAAGATGTAGCAAAAACAACATACTATTGTGGCGTTCCAAGCTCTTTTTTAAAGATTTAATGTATTCATCTTGGTTGTAAATATTTGTCGAGCTCAGAGAATTCTCAGATACATTAAGATTAGGTTTTTGGTCAGGACTATACGATATGTGATAATTGGGACTGTTGCTAGAGGGCAAATCCTTTGAATAATTTGTGTCGATGTCCAAAAACTGAGAAACTCCCAGTCCATGGCTCTTCGTTATTTGCTCAATATTTTTTTTTCGATTTATTTCAATCTCTTGAGTCTCTAGCAGTTTCAGTTGCTCATCCAAATCTGAGTTATTCCGTAGCAAGTGAGCACTATAATCATTTCTCGTTGAAGATTTTATCAAGTTCACTTGACTCAAAATCTGTGACTCTGTTGCAGCGACGCTGGATGGAACATTTATTCGATTGTCGACATTATCACTAATGATGCATCGTTTGTTTGATGTTTTATTATACTCTTCAAATGAATTGCCCACCAATTTCTTTAGAGTATCTATATTTTTGTCAAATTTTTTCATTACAAGTTCGAACATTTCATCGACTTCCATGACGCCAAGACGTCGCAGCTCTTCAGCCATAGTTACGGGATTTAATAATAAAAGAGTTAAATTCTTGTCAACTTGATTAAGCTTCTCGAAAAACTGCTGCTCCGATCGAATTGTGTGGCGTAGTTTGAGAATTTGAGAAGCAGATAATGATTGTAGGTCGCTTATTTTATTTATTTCTTTAATCATAACGTCCGTCATGCAATCTAAAATCGCAATGTTAACGTCGTAATGACTACCGCTGTCTTCTGAAGATGAGGAGGTTGTTGAACGTCGTTTGTCTCTGTCGGTATGTGTTTTGTCTCGATCTATGTTGGAAAAACCAATCTCCTGGTCCTGCGATTGCTTGGACAAGTTACTATCATCAGGATTGGTTTTTGGACTTACTGTACCAGATGCCTGAGCAAGTATGCTCTTCAAATTATTTATCATATCCATTTCGTTCTTATAATGTTTCTTCTTCCGGTGCTTTCGTGGCTCTTTACCCTTATAAATGCCGTCAAAAGCAACAGAATCGGTGGCCTTTGATGATATTGTTGTAACTGTGGCCCGACTTAAGTCAGGATCGACAATATCCTCCTCAATTCCCTCTTGTATCATCATCAGAGAAGATGTTGACCGACCACCACTTAAGGGTAAAGCCGTGATATGTTCGTGAGTAACCTCAGACTGCTGCAGCAGACGCTCCATATTAGAAATTTCTGAAGTTAAATTATTATCTCGATATGCTTCGTTTAGGTTCTTATAGAAATTCTCATTAATTTCACAGTCATGTCTTGGCTCCATTTTAGAAATGGTTTTTGTTCCTCCCGTATCTTCTATTGGAACGACTTCGATCCCACCTTGTCCGGTTTTAGCGGCTGCTAACCGAAAAAACTGAACATCTTCGATTAGTTCATCGAGCTCGTTGGAAATATTCAGTGTATTCGCATCGGAAGATATAATATTATGGCTCTCGCTAATCATCTGGGGATTTCTGCCTAATCCAAGTCCTCTTTTTCCTACAATCTGTGGTAAATTACGAAGGCTACTGGAACTTGCTGCAGAGGCAGATGCGGACGCAACCTGTTCAAGCACACGCTGCCCATTCAGAAACTCCTGCAATAGTTCAGCACGCGCATTGTTCGCCATAATCTGTTGCTGTTCATAGACCATTAAATCGGAGTCTGAATAAAGCTTTTGCCGGGGCCTTTTCTGATGTACGCCAACTCCAACTCCAACTCCACAAGAATTCGCTAACCAAGAACTCTCATGTTCTTGATGATCGAGCTGCTGATCTTTGTGAACTTTATCTGGGGCATTATCGGTGCCTAGGGCTGCGGTTCCATTATCGTAATGTAGGAATAGTTCATCGTTATCACAATCTCCATCTCCCAGACTGTAGGATGCATCATCGATAAATAATTCTCCAGTATATGCATGACTGTGTCCTTCCATAGCCAACTCCAGGTTGCTCATATGATTTTCAACTTCCTGACTGCGTTTCAGTTCCGCCAGTACGTGGCTAAAATCTTCATTATGGGGATCAGATTCCAAAGTATCTGCTTCCAGGTTGGCCTCAATTTCTATATCCATGGGCATAAGTTGATGCTTTGCCAAAAAATTGGCAAACGGAGCTTTGATATCTATATCCAAATCAAGGTCTTGCTCTTGTTGCTTGGCCGCAGCGATCAGACCCATTAAATTGCCAACCACCGATTGTTGTTCCACTGATATATTCTCCAGTTTTTCAAGCCGTGTCCAAATCTTACCGTACTCACTGGAGAGCAAATCGAGCGCTCGCCATGCAAACTTCAGCTCTGTCTCAAGCAAACTAATGCGCGTCGCTATCTTATCCATATAATCAGATATAATGTAGTCCGAGTGCTGTTGGGAGTTGTAAATCTGGCATAGCTGCTGCTCACTCCTAATGGACGCCATACTTCCATTGGCTGGGTTAGATCTGGACATAGACATCGATGTGGCATCACTGACTAGACTTAGTTGGGATATGTTGGATGTACGCTGCCCATACGACTTTGCCTGTTGATGTTGAAGATTCTGTGGATGCTGGAGGTGCACTTCTCTGTCTGTTTGTCGGAGTAGTTGCAATTGTGATGAGGTTTCTGTCATTGCCTGTGCCTGTGCCTGTGCCTGTACCTGTGCATTAGCCGACTGCTGTTGTTGTTGTAATTTCAATTGTTGCATGATCTTAAACTGGCTATGCAGGGCATTTGCGGCAACGCTGTAAGGTTGCTGCTGATGCTGTTGCTGTTGCTGATGTTGCTGCTGCTGCTGCTGCTGCTGCATGACAGTTTTGCCTTTGCCTTCAGTTATGTTCATTGATGATGTGGGTAAAGGTATAGTGAAACTCGGAGTACGTCCGTGGCTTTGGTTTTGACAATGATGTTTCTGTATGAGTTCGGCATAGGTATCAGCAAATGGCGCCGTCGGTTGTGAAGCAGTTGATATGGATTCTCCAAAAACCGGCTTAAGGTTGGAAGTTGGTGTGGGAGATGCTGACGGTGACGGTAAAATAGACATCACGGCAATACAAGTTGCACTTTGCTAACTGTTGCTGGCTGGTATATCCAATCTAAATGCATTTTACTTTAAAATATGTGTAAATATATTTAACCGTCGTGATACATACATATTTCAAGTTATTGCTGATGCGACAAATTCTAAACCAATCCTGTTTTTTTAAGTATTAATTTTTGAATCATTAATTGCAAGTGGTACTTTTAATTTTCAGTTCAAATTAATACAGAAAAAACTGTTCAACTTTTTTATACCAAATTAAATGCCTCTAGTTATTATCGACATACAAACATTGCTAGACCGTGTCAGATATTAATGTTGAAAGGAAGCCCATACTTTACTTTTAGGAACTCACACACGAGTATTTCTATTAAAATGAATTTCGGTTAAATGTTTCTGATAAGTGGATATGTTAAGCTAACAATATTTTATTTAATTTAACAAACTCATCGTGTATGTTTGATTAAAATACTCAATACGCATATAGCAGTACTTGAAAGCACGGTATACACACGCAAGCCTAGTATACTATAATGTAGTTGAACATGTATGTATATGCATATGTAGTACATTTAAATACTATTCAAGATACTTATGTAAATATGTATATTCAACTATACACTCATGTATGTATGTATGTATGTACGAAGTATACATTAACATCCTCTTCGAGCAAAAGCAACAGCCGATGACAGAATGGTGTAGTATTATAAATGTATTAGGATGAATAACTTTAAAGTCCTCTACATTTATATATTTTATAATTTGAGCATATAAATATGTAATAAGCTTGAAACTGTATTTCTAGTTCCTTTATTGTTTGTGGAACTTAACATGTGACACAATTCTGCAGTATATGTATGTATATATGAATGTACAAAATTGTGTACACGCTTTTTGTTATATTTAGTCCCCAGTTTTTTAAATATTAATTCCAAGCGCTAGCTATGTTCTTTGTTTCAATATAATTTTTTGAATATTAATGAAGTTATTAGGTTTACAAGCACTTTGGAGTGGAACTCGAATTTATATTTAAGAGCAATACACAAAATCTACACTTGTGAAAAATGCAGCCGCTGAATTGGTATGAATTGAAAAACGGTGCAAAATATACTACATCTCGGTTAACTCTGCTACTACGTGTCGGGGCCTACTTATGTTTGTTCTCTTGAAAATGTATGAGTGTGTGTAAGTATCAGTGAGATTCCCTCAGAACTTTTTATTAGTACATACTCGTATACAGGGACAGGGGCAGGGACAGGGACAGCGACAGGGACAGGGACAGTAACAGGGTATAAAAGCTTTAGTATACAAGCCCGCCCCGTCACAAAATGTGTGAATAAGAGCAAATGCGTGAGAGGCACGCAGTTTGTAATCGGCTCTCTACTGCGCATGCTTGAGACTTAACTGCTGCTGCAATTGTTGCGCAGGTGTTGGTTGGAGTTAAAGCTTGAAAGCTTGAAAGCTTTCAAATACTAGAAGAGCATTTGTTTTCGCCGTTGGTATATGCACATATGGCTATATATACATATATATACACTGACAGAAATTAACATTTTAGAGGTACCGAAATTATGGCAATTTGATGTCAATATTTTATATACTCTTTTCCTAATACCAAACAAGTGATTTATTAAGACCGCAGTTTTGTAATTTAGAACGTTCCTGTCATCATTTAAACTGCGCTTTCTAAATATTTTCTGTACACACAATTTTGCAAATATTTAAAAACATTACAACATTATATTAAAAATCAATTAATATATATAATTTTTACAAAGGCCGGGCCAGTATCAAAGAAAAAACTGCAAGTAGAAATTTATTATTATTCAGACAGTTGGAGTCTATGTTTCTGCATCTATCTGAGAGGAGGCTTTTTGCTTTTTTATGGATTAAAAGATATGAGCAATAAAAGTTAAGTTGCCCTGGTGTGCTATTCAAGTGAAACGGAGTGTAAGTATATATGTAACTGCCATAAGATCAGGTGGTGATTGTTATTCAAGATATCACATCCCAACTCACAAGTTCAACATGTCATTATGCTCTAGATAATCCAATCAATTTGGATCAAAATGGCGATGGTTGTTTACTACCAAAACCGACAAAAGAACTTACATATGGAAAAATATTTTCGCGTTGATATTTAAGAAGGCAACTAAACTTGCGTGTTCGTTCTGCCACTGAGAGAGGCATCACCAACGACGATCTCTGGTATTGGCTGTCACTGTGCACGTTTTCACATTTTCTATTGTAGACGGATCGCTGCCAGGTTCGATCGGTAAATAATCCATTAAAAAAGTTCATTGTAGTTCCAGATGCCACTTGCCCGATGCATGTGTCGCTCACAACTGCGGCTTTTGCTTGCCAAGGCAACTTATACCATACCAACAGATGGTACTTTAACGCAGGCATATGTATATATTTAAATACTTAAGTAACAACTATTTAAATGTGCGAGCTTATCAACACTTTACGGGTACCCTCTGCTTAGACCGTCAAGCATATCAGCAGTAGGGTATTAGTGTATTTGCTATAATCATTACTCCCTTTCTTTAAACCATTAATCTTAATAGCTGACCTATTTATTCTCTCAACAATACAAAAATTACAAATGTTAAGCACACTTGCTTTTCACCTACATATTTATACATTAAGTACTAGTAATAACCTGAGCTGTGACCTTGTGACAATATTTGTAAGGCCTACCATTATCATCATTCATTATACTAGCTTACAGCAAAAAAGAAACTAGGCTCACGTAGACTTTTTCATGTAAATATTTTCGGGTGCTGTTTCAAAAAATGCAAACCATTTTGAAAACCGCAAATAGCTTGTTTTTTTTATCAGTAATTCGACTAATTTGTTCTTATCTACATGGGATCTTATTTGATCTTAAAAAATGTTACACAATCCATTAGTAAAAAGACCAAAAAAAAATATACACCGTGTTCATCACTTTTGCAGCCATGTTTAAAGATGAGAAGTCGAGCGGGCTTTTTCAGTGACTTTATTTAGAGAATATCATGATCCTGAAGATTGGCGTATCTTTATCGAATATTTTCGCTTTGATTTTTTTTGTAGACCATATTCAAAATTTTGTCTTTAAATATATTAGCGCATCACTCTTAAATAGTAAATATTCTTTATATATTGGTGGAAAAGTGATGAACAAGGTGAATTTTTTTTTTGGGGTCTTTTAACTTATTGTTGAATTACTATCACATTTGCTGTCCGATTTGGACAAATGTATGCCTAAAATAATTGTAAAAGAATTATTTAACATATTAAATCTTAAGAAGTATTTTATATAATTTTTTTCAATTTTTAAAAGAACAAGTGAAATTTAACAATTTTTAAAAATGCAAAAAAGTTTATAATTTTTAACTTTGAGGTCATGTAGTGGCTTTAATTCGTATTCGATCCACATAAACGGCATACCGTTAATATACAATTATTTATTGGATTGTGTAACATTTTTTAAGATCAAATAAATCAAATAAGATTTGATGTAGATATGAACAAATTAGTTAAATTACTGAAAAAAATAGCTATTTGGGGTTTTCTCAAAAATCATTGTTCGAAAAATGATTTGCATTTTTGAAATCAGCGCTCGAAAATACATCAAAAAAAGTCTATGAAAGCTCAGTTCCCTCGATAAAAATAAAATTTGTAAGCTAGTGTTATCAGCATATAAAGCAAAACAGGGACCCTAACGATTTTAATTTTAATTTTTGAAAATCACTGTTCAATAATTCTTTACAAGTTTCTTTTTATATTTAAGAAATAACTTTAAAATTGAGCCTATAAATCGCTTTTATCGATTTGCATAGGTGAATGGGGAGTATCGAAATATTGAAATAAACTCTATCTGCGTATGGTATACAGTAACCTATACTTTATATGATCGGAGATGGCATCTTATGAATGTTACATACATATGCCTAGTTGTATGACCCAACTTAAACAGCCTTGGGTGTAAAAAAAATTTATAGAAAAATTTAACAAATTTTTGCCATTGGTACTCCCACTTAACTTTGAAAATCGCAGAAAAAAATTCCCATACACATACAAACACATAAATAAATAAATATAATTAATAAATGATTTAAAAAAAAAATAATTAATAATCTTTCAAATGAAAAAAACACAACAGCAAAATGACTTAATCCATTTTAGTCCATTGGTCGGACAACAAATTTTGACTAGTACTGTGTTCAACTGAAATATTCAAGTTATAATAAGAGTAAAGACAAAGATTGTATCTTTAGCTCTTATAGTCTACGAGACCATTGCGTTCATACAGACAGACAGACAAGGATAGATTGACTCGGCTATTATTTATGATTATAAATATATACTTATATTCTTTATATGGTCGGAGATGTTACATACATTTGAAAAATTTTATGACCTTTTACCCATTTGCAATGGGTACAGGATGTAATAAGTATTAGGACAATAGAATTAATAATACATTTAGGTATAAAATGTAGTACTCACATTAAGCTGCATTATAATTTTATTGTAGGCCCAGTGCCATCGTTGTTTGGCCGTGATCTCCGGTTTTCGTAATATTTGCATATGACCGCTAACGACTTCTTCAGTCTCACCGCGCATCAAGACTTTCTTTTTTTTTGACTTAGTTCTTGTGGATACTAGATCAGCGAGTTGATCATCCTCGTCTTCATCTTTATCGGAAGGTCTTTGTGCTGCAACTCGAAGGTTGTCATTTAAGTCGTCTATAATTAATTCGCTTTCTTCTATAATAATGCTGTCTTGTTTTTTGATTTGCTGATGACTTGCAGCCAATTGCAGGGAAATATTTACACTTGGAGTTGTGCGTGGACCCAAGGCCACAGTTTCGCTAGGAGGGACAGTTGTCATACTGGTTGTAGTGGTGGTCGACACCGTTAGGTGACAGGTACCCTCCGCTTGTAGCTTACGGCCTTCGACAATACCAACACTACCACTCGAGCTTTCATCTAGATAATTGCCACAGTCTTCATCACTTTGGTAGTTCTCGTCTAAGAAGTCGTCGTCGTCCTGTCTATCGTCTATGTAGTCTAATGAGGATTGCTTCCGGCCAAGCAAGATTTTGTGCTGTTGTTGATGTTGATACTGCTGCTGCTGTTGCTGCCTTTGTTGCTCGAGATACTTATATTCATCCTCCTCATTAAAGAAATCCTCTCGATAATCATAGCCACCGCCAACGTGTGCATAATAATCGTTTTCTCCCCTACTTAACGGTGTCGTCTGCTGGTGATCCATATAGTAATCATCCTGCTCACTATCGATGCAATAACTCGGCTGATGGCCAACTAGCTTTTCGGCTGGTCGGATAAAATCATCGATGACCTCTTCCTCGGATTCATCATCATCAAAGATCTCAGTTGGTTGTTGCTTAATTAGCAACCCCGATTTACCATTAATGGTGGGCAGTTTTTTGCCGGTGGATCCTGCTGACGGCACCGTTGGTAGCAGCTTTTGTCCATCCGAAACTAAGCCCAGCAACTGTGAATGTGGTACTTCGTCTTGGGTATTATTTAGCTGGCTTTGATTACCTTGGGAATAGTACATAGAATATGCTTTATTGTCATTGCTAGTGACAATAGTCATCGGCATTGACATATCGTAGCCAAGCATATGAGTATTGCTGTTCTCGTAATCATCGCCAGCTGTTGAATATTGGCTAGAGAGAGTGTCTTGGTTAATCATCAGCTCATTATAATCATTGTCCATAATAGTGTGATATCCAACTGCGCCCACCGCCGCTGTTTTTTGGTCTTGGCTTGAATTGAACGATGTGTCCGAGAGTGGGAGTATCATTTTATTAGGAGAAGACATGACTGACGAGTCACTGGACTTGGTATGCCCAACCGTTGTGTTAACCGCGGATGGTACTGACGCCTTTTGAACTACAGCAGAAGCAACAGAAGAGGCTCCCTGATTAACAGCCTGTGTGGCTGATTGTACGGCAGCCGCAGCCTTACCAAAAATGGATCCTAACATTCCGCTAGTACTGCTGGTGCTGCTAGATCCGACTTTCTTAATGCTTGGTTTCAAACCTTTTTGTTGGACTGTGTTGGTTTCGGTTTCGGTTTCACATGTAGAAGATGTCTGTATGGTCGGCACTAGATTATCCGCCGACGTTAGATTTTGATACTGTGAATACGTAAGTTTTTCAGCTGTTGTGTTTGATGTAATTTCCATCGCGTTACTTTCGGTTACTTTATATGAATCATTGTAAGTATAATTAATATCACTGTGACCCTCACTTGTCATTTGATATGATGCAGGATATTGACTGTAGCCATACTCATCCTCAAATCCTTCCATTCTCGAATTATCAATGCTCATTAAATCATCTGAGAAATTTGGTTCATCATTGCTATCGAAATAGTCAATCTCTGGAATTGGCTTTGTATTCGGAAGGCTTCCAAAATTTAAACTATTGGTTTGGATTATCGATGGCGCCCCAAGATTCTCTATGGTTGGGGTTAGCACAGTGCTTGCAGTCGTAAAAACTTGATCCTGATCGTATTCATACGTGTATCCATATCCAATAGCTGTACTCATTGTTTTTGGGACTGTGGAAATCGTTTCCACAGCTTCTGGTTGGCCTTGCTTGTTGCTACTTGAGCTGGAAAGTAATCCACCGACACTGGGAACAAGCTTTGAGGCCAAGCCAAATCCAAAACTTTTTTTGCTGCTATTGTTTACCGGATGCTGTTTAGTTGCCTCCATCGTCGAACTAACTCCACTGAGCACTCCATCCAGCCCACCTTTAATTCCCTTAGAAAGACCTCCCAAAACACTGGTAGCTGCAGATGCAACCACTTTGGCTTTTTGGGGCGTTAGTGGAGGTATGTCCGTCACACTTACCGGCTGCTGCTTCTGGGCCGGCTTATAATATCCGCCCTGTACTTGACTCGGACCGGGGCCGGAAATATTGCTCAATTCGCTTAAAACGCCAATTTCTCTTAAATCAATGGACGTATTGCTTACCAGTGGCAATATTTCAATATTTTCTGCCTTTGGGGCCGAAGCTAAGCAAGTATCACTTTCAATATGCGCTATTGTTGCAGTAAGCGCCGATAAGTCGACATTAAAGCTATCGTAGAAGCTATCATCAAAGGCTGTAGCCGTGCTCTCCAATGATTTGTTAATATAGTTTGATGGGGATGAGCTCTCTGGTAAAGTAGTTTCCAATTGTGCTTCTGTCGAAATTATTGCATGCGATTTGTTAATGTCATCAATATTTAAAACAGAATTTGTTGGTGATTTAGATGGCAACCAAGAAGTGTTTTCATTTTCGTTGACATTTTCATTAAATTTATAACTTGATATCATAAATTCATCATGCTCAATCCCGTGTATCTTTGATTCTGTCGTGTCAAAAGACATTGGTATTGTTTTCGTATCTGTATCTTCACCATTACTAAATTTTGGTATCATACTTGCAAATGTAGTATCAGTGTCTGACCATTCTGTTTTTGGAATGACTGCAGCTGTATTATCGTTGACTTCGTTGCTACAGCTATCGAAAATGGGCGGCAGTTCTGGTAGTTCAAACTTCTTCATATAATCAACGTAGGACAGCATTGGCTCTACAGAATTACCAATATTTGACGCTGAATCAGAAGTTGCAGTTTGATTAGTATTACTGAGAACTATCGTAGAAGGATTACTAGTTGCGACAACAGTCGCTGTGAACACGTTGTTTATTTGACTCAAATCTGACGTTGAGACTTTATCGTGCGAAATACTTGTTGCTGTATTTTCGGTAGACTTTTTATGATCCATATTCAATATATTTGATAAGATCGGCGCACTTAAATACGTCAAGCTAGATGAAGCATCACTTAACGGTGCTATGATTATTTCCGATTTTGAAGTCGTTGGACTTAATGTTTCTGTTGATACAGCGCCAGCAGTTTCTTTTGATAATGACGTTTCAATATTGATAGGGCTAGTTGTCCAAGTTGTAATTGAATATGGTATGTGGGATTCCAATGATGGCAGCGAGAATTTTAATATATCCAATGATACATCCCTACCACTATCATTTGAGACATGTGTGTTGCTTGTAGTAGCGATAGGGATGTGATCATTTTGATTTTCGGCAGAAAAGTTAATTGAATCTAATGTATAAGGCTTTAGGTAATCAGATATGTCAAATGATGATGCCTTTGGTTCGTTCAAAGAGGCTGTTGTTGTTGTTGTTGCTGCTGTTGTTGTTGTGATCGATAGGTCGTTTGATATTGGCATTACATGGATTGAAGGTGATTCTAAGTCTATCTCGGATTCAACTAATCTTTTTATGGGAGAACTGGGTATTGATTGAATCAGCTCTCTCTGAATTTTGTTTTCAGGAAGTTGAATAGAATATAATGAAGGAGGCGATTCGGCGAGTGTTGACGATGTTGACCAGGATTTAAATGAGTCAACAGAGTTAGGAACGTCACTCTGACAACTATGGGGCGCAATTCCACTGGAATCTTTTGCAACTGCACGCTCCTGCTCAAAGTGGAGTAAATTGTTGGCACCATTAATAGATACCATACTTGTTTTCGTCGTCATCAAAGAATTTGAAAATATGGGAGTTGTCATTCGAGCTGAATGTGGATTTGTTGACGCTTCCTCCGGAGATGAGCGAGATGAAATGGTTGATGGTAAAACTATCGATGTTTGCCGATTAATAGCGATGGTGTCAGAATTGGTAGGAACTGAATTCGCATTCGTATTTGCATTAGCTTTGGCTTTTGGCATGGGCAACTTTGGCAACTGCTTTGACCGTTGATTTTTCTCGGACTGTGGCATGCTCGTGGAAGCATTGGTGAACGTGAGCTTGGATTGCAATGAATTAGCTGATATCTCTTCGGGGGGAGCTAAAGTGACGGGCGTATACGATGACGATTTGTACTGAGGTGAGGGTAGACGTTTTGGCAATTTTCTAGTTGTGGTCGTAGTCATCGTCGTTTTAGTCGTATCAGTCGTGGTCGTCACGTCTGTCTGCGACCACATCCCTGAAGCTATCGCAGTGGCGTTGGTAAAGGCTGAAGCTGAGGAGACAGCTAGGGAGGAGCCAATACTAATATTTGTTCCAGAACATCGCGGCACTGTCGATAAGGATGAAGATAGGACTGAGTAATTATTATCGGTGCGCTTCTGGCCGTGATGAACCGGTACTCTTGTTTCCCCAGATGCTATCACAGATGCTGTTGTCATTGCCATCATAAGGGAGATTTTACGTTGCTGCTGTAGCTTATGCTGGGTATTGCTCATTGGCGGTGTGTCACTGTAGGTTGACATGTTATCGAAATTGCAGCTGTACTCGGAATAGTCGGTGTAGTCAAGCGGCAACATAGAGGTGTAAGGCCGAGGAATTTGGCTGAAGACGTCATAGTTGCTGGTCCCTGTATAAGCCCCGGGGGTGCCTGTACGCGATGGCGTGGTATTTCTCAAAAAATCGCCATCACGTATATTTTGGTTTCCAGAGACATCTGACTCTAGGTTGTTGTAGCCTTCAAATAATTGCTGTGAGGAGCGACATCGAGGTTGTGGTAACACCCGCAATGGCGCCGCCGGCAAACTAATGAAACTGCCTATTCTCTCATCTATTAAACCAGCATTCGGTGCATAGCCAGTATGTCCATTAAAATTATTATGCATATTATGAACATTCTGGTAGGCAACCGCTTGCGGCAACATGCGATACTTGGAGTTGGAGTTATCCGCCATTATCATCGTCGACGACGCAGGCGCGGTAGGCAAGCGGACACCAAAGCGATTGCCTCTTCTCGCGTACGTACCTTCTCCTATGGGCATCTCTTGGTCATCTCTGACTCGGTTTATTGCTGATGACGCAGAGCTACAACCGTTATGTGTCACCGGAACTGCAGGCAGCATTTTTTCAGTTAGCCTATATTCATATCCACATCCGTATTCATTTAGATCGGTAATATTCTCGTCCCAGTAATCTCCAGTGGCTACACCATTTCCATCAGGGCCATAATCGTTAGTATATTCGTGCGAAAAGTTTTGATTAAAACTTCCATTGCCAGTTGGAAGCCAATCCACATCCGCATCTCCAGTATACTCATCTGAGACACCATACTCATCATTTGGTATTGCATCCGTTTGTGTATCATAACTATAATTGTTGCTATTATCAATTGGTCGGCTGTCAGGGGATAAGGCATCGATTTTATTAATATTATGAAAGCTTTCGTCCCGTGCATAGTGCTGCAATTGAAACAATGATCGTTACTAAGTGAAAACATTAATCAAACATCATCTTACTCACCGTCATATTTTATATTGTACTTGCACCCTTAAAGAGAGAGCTAGGCAAGGCCAGATACTAGATGTATTCCTCGCATTGAAATCGTGCAAAAGTTTCTGTTTTTGGTTGGCTTTCAGACTTTGTTTCAGACTGAAATCAAGAAGAATGTATAACATCTTATCGCCTCCTCGACATCAGAAAATTCTGTATAAGAATCAAATAATCATGGTAATTATTAAAATATTCCTTTGTATAAATTTAAATAAAAACAAAAACGAACTTTATACTCCGGTATGTTGAATCTACATATATAGTCTTGCAGTAGTCGTTAAAAAAAATGAACTTCTATTCTGTTAAAAATTTAACTTTAATTCCTGTTAATTTGAATTATAATAAATTTTCGTACTGTCTTAACACAGATTGTAAATGAATAAAATTAAATAAATAAAAAAAACTTTTTTCTATGGCAACTATATGGTATACAGATCGAATTTTGATCAATTTATAGAACACATAATAAAAATAAAGTTATTCTAAGAAAAATAAAATACTCTTTGAAAATGTTGTATTTCAAGATATTGCAAGTATACCAAATTTGTTTATTAAAACTAAAAATAAAACAAATAAATATAAAAAAAAAACAATAAATAAATAATATGTAAAATATTACTTCGTGTTTGCATTATACAATTTTTTACTAGAATTAAGTAGTTTATTTGCTAATGCATATGTATAAACATTACACATCTAAGCCTATTACGATCCATTGGTGTTTAAGCATATTTTGATCAATAAACTTTTTAACCAAGTTTACACACATTTATATGGACTATGTACATATGCATACACACATATGTACATTAAGGTGTATATGTATGTAATGTCTGTATGTATTTAGACCGTCCAATATCTGTAACATTTTTACGTTTTTAATAAATATATTTTATTAACTGACCCGTTTGTAAAGTATCAACTTGTAGAAACCAATAAATGTTCCGCGATTTTACATAGTTTGCAATTATTTTGTTGATTTAGCACACTTACTGCTCTGCATAAAAATCAAAATCAAATCGCTTAATTGGAGTTGCCCGTGACTGTTACCGTATCTTATTGGCAAATAATTATGTAAAGGCAACTATTGTAATTTTACTTTGTATTGTATATTTCACTGCTATTTTTATTATTTCCAAATTTAATATTTCTCTATTAAATTTGAGCTCAACTTGTTCAAAGCAGATGAAAAATAGCTGTTTTGTATTGTATAATTCTTTGTGAGTATAAAACACGGTACATGCGCAGTAATACTCAGTTCGATAATTATCGAAACCAGACCTGCAAGTGACAGTTACTTAGGCGTTGCCAGATTATGGTCGAGTCAAAGGATATTACGGAATCAACATGTTGAAAATAAATTCATTAGTTTTTAGTAATAATTATTTTCATTTTGTATTTAATATGCGCTGTAATTACTATTAGTAAAATAATTTACAATATGGATTAAATAAGTTATTTAATTTTATTTATTTTATTGGTATTTTCAATAAAAAAATAAAATAATATAAAAATTCCATTTTAAATAAATTCATATACATAATTAATGCCCTAGCTATTAATAATAGTAATGCATATACTTTTTATTTTCAGTATAGACTAAAAATTGGCAACATTTATAACATTAATTGATTTTAGTTGTTTTAGTGTTGATAAAAGTAGAGTTTATCTCTTTGTGGATTCTATGTTCTATTGATACGTGTGTGTGGACAGGGTTAAGTAACCCGCGGCCCAGATGAAAAACTAGTCGAGGTAGTCCGCGGAAAAGTCACACGGAAGGCCCTGTTTTCGACAAAGGACTTTACAGCTGTTTTTTAGTTGCAAATTGTTAATTTTTCAATAATATTTAACTTTGATTTCAATAATAATTTATTCAGAAGAACAACACATATTTAGCGCACAATATGAATTATTGAAAGATTTTCGGTTTCGAATCAGTTGAACGATAATGTGACTCGTGACTTGCTCATAACAGTTCAGGAAAATGTTAAGTTTCTTGAATGTCGAGTTGCCAGATTGTTGCAGTGCTGATGACAAACATATTTGTGAGAAAAAAAGTCGAGTCAAGCTGAAATTTAATAAAATATCTGCAAATTCAAAAAATAATTTACAAAATGATTATCACCGTAAAGAATCTTCAGCAACAAACCTTCACAATTGACTTTGACCCCGAAAAAACCGTAAGTTGCATTTGTCTATACAATATTAAGTGTGCCGCACATCATATATACATATGCATGTACATACATATATTTATGTATATATGCATGTGATAATTGCATTAATAATATCCTTTTCCGTTCATAGGTTTTAGAACTGAAAAAGCTTATTTTTATTGAACGCGGTGCAGAGTACATTGTGGAAAAACAAAAATTGATTTACGCTGGTAAGTCGTAGTCTGTAGTCTGTAGTCTGTAGTCAGTCAGTCCGCCTTGTTTGTCGACATATGTGTATGTACAATACATACATACATACATACAAACGTTTGCATGCTAATTTCTCTTACAGGCGTTATACTAACAGACGACCAAACAATCAGTTCATACAAAGTCGATGAGAAAAAGTTTATAGTGGTGATGCTAACTCGAGACATCGGTGCAAGTAGCAACAGCAACACAAGCACTGCGAAAGACTCTTTGCAGCAACAGCAAGAACCATCTACTACCAAGAAGACGACAGAAAAGTCAACGGTGGAGAGAGGCGAGAAGGTAGAGGCTGCCCAGGCCGATAAATCAAATGAATCTTTAAGCGAAACGGGAGCAAAGACTTACAAAAGAACAAGTGAAGCTGGAGGTTCAGTGGGAGAGGTGCATACTGAAGCGGCATCTGCATCTCCTGGTGTAGCTGCTGGTGCAGATTCAGCGACAGTCGCAGCCAGCGACTATTCTAGCATCGATCTAGTTGGTGAGCTGGCTAATGCCTCATTGCAAACACGTGCCGAATCCAATTTACTGATGGGCGAAGAATACAATCGTACTGTTACCTCGATGGTTGAAATGGGTTATGCTCAGGAGCAAGTTGAACGTGCAATGGCAGCTAGCTTTAATAATCCGGAGCGTGCTGTGGAGTATCTCATCAACGGCATACCGCAGGAGGACAATCTATTTAATCCAGGAGATGATGAAGTAGCAACAAGAGCATCTAATTTACGCCAGGCATCATCCGCAAATTTGCCCACTGAAGCGACTGCAGGTATATTTATTATTTAACATATTATAAACATTTATTCGTATACATTTTGTCAATAATCTTCACTTTTTAGACCCATTTGAGTTTTTACGCAGTCAGCCACAATTTCTTCAAATGCGCTCTCTTATATATCAAAACCCACATCTCTTACATGCTGTTTTGCAACAGGTAAAATATCTTAATTACATTTGGAAAATACGTAACTTCAACAAAAATTCAATACTTAGATTGGACAAACAAATCCGGCCCTTCTGCAACTTATTTCTGAGAATCAAGATGCGTTTCTAAATATGTTAAATCAGCCTCTTGAAGGCGAAGTTGGCGATAATGCTCATCGTCAGGGTCGACAGTCAACACTGCCTAGTTCAAGGCGAACCGAAAGCTTGGCAGCATCAGAAATTCAGGAGGTTTCTGTCGAGGCCCAACGTTCTTCAGCTGGGGCTGAAAATCAGCCAGTAACAACTACATCGGAGGAAGATGGCGTCAGTAGAATCGCCACAGATAGAAATGTACAACAAGAAAGCCTGGGTGGTCCTATTCGTCTGACACAGCAAGAACAAGAAGCCATAGATAGGGTAAGTAGCGAATATTTAATCAATTGGATTCTTATGTATATATTTTGTATTATTTGTGTGAATTATTATATTTTGCAGCTCAAAGCACTTGGATTCCCAGAAGCTCTCGTTATGCAAGCTTACTTTGCATGTGAAAAAGATGAGGAGTTAGCTGCAAATTTTTTGCTTTCGTCTAATTTTGATGATTAAATCAGCATCAGCCAAATGCTGACATGTTGCACATATGTATATCCATATACAAAAGTCGTTACAAATAAAATGAGAGGTTAATGAATAACCATAACTAAGAAATAATAATAATATGTGTATGTATATGTTTTGGGGATTCAGACGCGACTCTATTTATAAAACAGGAAAAAGGAGTCCGCATTGACCCCATATAATATATAGACAGTACAGTTTTGCCCGTATGTCCGTCTGTCTGTATAAACAATAAGATCTCGCGATACTATGTACAAATTTAGTATGTATACCACACACAGATCTTCGGACGGCTACAATATATAGTTGTCATAAGAATGATCTGTCAAAATTGTAATTTGTTTGAAAGACTTGCTAAGTTATATCGTTACACCATGTACCCATTAAAAATTGGTAAAACGGGGTAATAAAACAGTGTAAAAATATGTAACAGGCCGACCACATTAAGTTTATATATTCTTGATCAGCATGCCGGGTCGATCTAGCCCTGCCCTGTAGTTTCCTGTATACCACACGTAGATAACTTTTGACATTCACTTCGCATGTTCAGAAATAATGCAAAGATTCCCAATTTATGGAAAAAAGATAGTTTTGGTTAATCGGCTGCTGCTGATTGGGGTGCCATATATATTCTGCAATAGATTGCCAAACAACAACAGCACATATTTTTAAATTCGTATCTAATTCTTATTAGATTAAAAATAATTGCGTAAATAACTCGTATTAAAATATCAACATACTTATATTTAAGTACATACGAGTATGTATGGAAATTCTGTGCCAAGAAACAGACAGAAGGGCGGACATGAATATATTGACGCAGATCAACCTGTATACACTTTAGTGCTTTCAAAACGAATTTACGCATTTCGCTGTAAAATTTTAAAGCCCTAAAATAAATGAAAAATGTATTTGTAAGCATCGGAAAATGAAGCAGACTATTAATTAGCATTATAGATTAAAAATTACCGCAAAGCTGTAAGTTATTTTAATGTTTATCAATACGATTACACTAGTTACATATATAAATTACATCTATTATTTAAACATGTTTAACACTAGTATTGAATTATGTATATGTATGTACACCGATTATTACTATTTTTACTGATCTTGGTACATATATTTATTTGTAAAATCAGTGGAGAATAAAAATTAACAATTATAAGATGACCAGCTAATGTTTAAAGTTATTTTGGTGTCATGATGCCACAAAAAAAACAATAATTTTTTCCAAATAGCTTGTGTTTCTTTAAAGGAACCTCGTTCACGCAGCAACAAAAACATATAGTTATACATATGTGTATGTGTATTTAAATTGTAAAATATAACGCACACCAAGTCGATTATTGGCGCTATGTTGTTTCATAGCTTGTTAACAATGCAGCGTCGACAGGTTCTAAACAGCTTGGACAGGTTAGACTTCGCATCAGCCAATCGTCAATGCAATGCACGTGATAAATGTGCATGCATGGCAGATAACGCACAGCTTCGTCTACACAAAATTCGACCATACAAATGACGCACTCTCGTGCCTTCTTCGTGTTACCATCGTAAGTACCGATGGGCAAATGTTGAACTAGTCCAATGCGTTTCGCGATCTTAATTTGATCCTCCTCAGACAGATGGCTGGCAGTGGCTGTATTACTAACAGAAGACGTGGGATAAAACATTTGCGGCAATACTTCATGCTGAAAATAATAAGAAGATAGACATTTACAAAGTCTGTAACGAATTTAATTTGTTGGTATATTCACTTGCCTGGTACACTGGCATTGGTCCAGTATCCTGTCTGCTAATACTCTCACTGCCCCGTAAGAGTGAAATATCGTCAGAACTTCTTATTTTCAGACAATTACCCATTGTATATCTTTTTAGAAGAGTGAAATGTAAAACTTATATACATCAGTATTTCTGGAAGAAGCAAATTTTGTCAAGTATGTTCAAAATTTTCAAAATTCAAGCCGTAATCTAATCCACTTGTCATGCAAGCGTGGTAGTTGAACTGTTTAATGTATTCCATTGGCACTGCTTGATTTGATTGTGTATATATGTATATGTAACATATGTGTTTAAGTCCCGTAGTTGGGTGTATATATTTATTATATGAGACTAAAGTGTATTTAATATTCGGCACCCGAAGTTTGCTTATTATTGTAATGAGATAGATTGTTTATTTTGTAAATGCTTTTAAATGTGTTTGCACAAAATTAAGAACTGAGCAAAAGTTAACTGCTGTATAAAAAGATCAATTAAAAAGTAACATATTTAATTGCTTAGTTCAGTGCGCTTTGTTTTGTTCACTCACTGATTAACATCAAATACATATTTACATAAATACATACATACATACATGTGTGTATGCATATCCAAATCTTTGTTCAATAAAATAGTGAGCAGGAACAAGTGTATGCATTCATTTGCCCATTTTACACAGAGTTTTGTACATACATACGCTTTAATAGCCTCGGTACAAAAGTGTAAATTTTCATTTACTGTATATGATTTGTACGACGACACGAAAGGTAAGCAATGTAAATACGTATGTATGTATGTACAATATTTATATATTCATATTTCGCTATGTTCGCATCATTACAGTATTTAGGTATGTACACAGACATACAGTTTCGACCGTACCAGTACTTTTTAAAGATTTTGTGTGGTAACCAGCAGTAAATAATCCGTTTATTTATATGTTGGCTAATTTTTCTTCAATTTAGCCAATTTTTTTGTCCGCCAACGCGCTTAACAGCGAACAATAAAATTAACATTGATTCCAACTGTTAAATAACAGCCATCAATAAAGGGTTTCCGCGATATGATTTTCAAAAGTTTTAAATTAACAGCAAATTAAAATCATTTTAGTTAATTCCTTAAAAGTTTGCTGAAAACTACTTGTGCAAAATGTAAATATATACACTTCACACTAATATTTATTACTGGTTTGTTTTGGTATTGTGAATTGTATTGTATTTAAGAAATGTTCTATTCTTCTAACAATTGATGCAAATGGCCAGAGTTCAACTGTTGCAGTGTCCAATATTGCCAAATTTTTCGACAAAAGATATCAAAATTAATATATTACAACATTTTCCAATACATATATATAATATATTACAACATATTCCAAAATTTAAAAGTTCATTCGCACAATCACCTATGCGCAAATTTAGCTCGCTTTGAATCAGTGTGCCTGCAGACTGTATGCCATAAAATACCATTATATGCATTAATAAAAAATACTGAGTCTGCAGTAAACTATGGTTAAAGCAAATTGTATGTGTGTATGCAAAACAAATAGTTGAGTTGGCATAATATAAACAAAAACTGTAACTCAAGACAAACATGGCTGAGGAGACAATTATTCTTATATTGTTAGTATTTGTGATGCTAGTTGGATCATATTTATCAGGAAGCATTCCCTTAGTAATGAAATTAAGTGAGGTAATCATTCATGACTAACTTAATATTTGTATAATCCCGCAGTAATTTATACTATTTTCACAATATCTAGGAAAAACTGAAATTTGTCACCGTACTTGGAGCCGGTCTATTAGTGGGCACAGCATTGACAGTTATAATACCAGAGGGTATACGTTCATTATATATGGACAGCCATCGGCCACATTCAGATACCACGGCAGCCAGATTACCAGCCGAAATCGAACCACAGGATTATTCGCGAACAATTGGATTATCTCTTGTACTAGGTTTTGTTTTCATGATGCTGGTCGACCAAGTTTCTCAAAGAAAAACCAACAACGGGACTGAAAGCGATAAAAACATGACGGCTACTGTCGGCTTGGTGGTGCATGCTGCTGGTAATAATTAATCGTTATTCTTTCGATTTAATTCCAATGATTTTATTTTCACTAGCTGATGGAGTTGCCCTAGGTGCTGCGGCGACGACAAGTCACCAGGATGTCGAAATAATTGTATTTTTAGCCATAATGCTGCACAAGGCGCCGGCTGCATTTGGTTTAGTTAGCTTTTTGTTGCACGAAAAAGTTGAACGCCAGCAAATACGAAAGCACCTTGGCATTTTCTCTTTGTCTGCACCACTTCTGACACTTCTTACTTACTTTGGCATCGGACAGGAGCAAAAGGAGACGCTCAACTCAGTAAATGCAACTGGAATTGCCATGCTATTTTCAGCTGGAACCTTCTTGTATGTTGCAACAGTTCACGTATTGCCCGAGTTAACTCAGGGTGGACACGGTGGACATCAGCGCAAAGGCTGTACGGGCTCGTATGACTATCATGTAATAGAAGAATCTCGGGAGGCTAATTCAAATGAGACAAGTGTCAACACCTCAACTCCATATAATGCAAAGGGTCTGCGATATAGTGAGCTTATTATTATGATATGTGGGGCCTTACTGCCGCTCGTCATCACATTTGGGCATCAACACTAGCATTTTTGACGGCTTCGAGTACGTCATATTGTGGAACCTAACACATAGGTAGCGTTCCTATAACTTAATCATAATTTGTAAATAAGATTTAGGGCTAACGCGCAATATACATTTGTAAGTAAATAATGTACACTAATTATAATAATAATATAATAATGTTAATTATATTTTAGATCGAAATCAATACATTTAATATTGCACCAGTGTACCTGGGCGCATATAATCGTAAAGTATAAAGAGAATTTACTGTGGGAACTGTCCAACTCACAGTTCTGCTTTTTTGGATATATTTTTCTTATATATTTTTTTTAATTGTTTTTTTAAATAGTAAAGTAATAATAGTTGATCGCTCGACTTACATGAACCGCATCTTTGCTGAAAAACTAAACTATTTTCCCATCCTTGCGGCCAATGCAGATTCGCCAATTTCCAATTGAGATGTAGATTCCAATTTCCAATGATGTGCGCAAAATTCGTCTATGGTAAGTTTGGTGGTTGTTCTTGTTAATGCGGCGAAAGTGCCGCGTGAATTTATGCTGCGGCGAATATGGGAGCAAGGTAAAGTATGTGCACGTATATTCATATGTGTGCTGTCGTATCAATTCAACTTTTGAGAAGTGATTTTATAAGGGTGGGCGAAAATATTTTGACATTAAACCAGAAAGAAACGGCTTTCTTCGGCACGTCGAAGCTATATATCCTTGCAATGGTCTTCTAAGAAAATTTTGAATACTTTTGCATAGAATAACTCATTTTTGACCCCGGGAAGCTCTAGACTTAAATCCTTCATTATTTAAGGTTCTTGCAACTTCGCTCGCATTTTCGAATCTTTCAGCTATGTCCTGGGCCAAGTTAGTGGTATGAAATTTGGGATTTCGATACACTAAAGCTTCTCAACGGAACTTTTTTTTTAAGGTTACTAAATATGGTTTGTATCGTTTATTTACTTGAACATAATAAATTTGCTATTTCGCCAAATGATTTCTTCTCATTTCTATGTTTAATCACTAAGTTTGGAACATCCGCAGAAATTTCTTGCGTCATTTTTCTGATCGACCACTTTTTAAAATGCCCAAATACAATAAATACCAAGAAAGATACACATAATATGTAACAAACTATACACATAAAATGAAAAACCGTTGTTTTAGTAGAAAAAATACCAAAAAAAGTGAAACCAATAAACGTACGTACACTGACAAACGTGTTATTTTTCAGTTTTAAGTTAATAACTTCAAAAGTTAATATAAGAGATATATATATGTATATTTTTTTGTTATACAATAATAAGACTTTAAACACACCTGCTTCATTACTTTTCTTTCATATCTTTTAGAAATCTTTAAATTTATGAACGTAGAATTTTGTAAGTAGAAAAATCGGCCTCCTTTAGCTCTTTTTCGACATTTTTTCCACTTATTGATATTTTATGTTGTTCATTAAGCTCAATCGACATAGCTTTTGGTGTAATCAGCACATTTTATTAAAATTTCCGTAGAGTTTTGCGCTCTTCTATAGGCTTGGTTTATATATAGATATTTATATATACACTATATTATTCTGATAATTTATGATAGAGATTTTGAGAAAATTTCCTGTGCAGGTGTTTTTTGTGCATCCAATTAGTTTTAAATCAACTACCTGCAAAATGTTAATACGCCAAATCGGCACTACTCACTAGTAGGTAGTCATACTTACACATACTAATTTACAAATTTGTTCATTACAAAATAATAATAATTAAATACAAAATATTCGTTATTGATCATTTATTCGTTATATGTAAGTACATATGTAATAATAATATTAATGACTTGAGTATAGGCGATTTAGCTTTAACGTACTTGGTTTGTTTTCATCTGTGTATTAGGTTGTGTAATTAAGTACACATACATAGGTATTTGTACGTATGTATGTATTGTTATAACTATTTCAACTTTCAGTATCTTTAGGCCACTCGAATTTATGAATGAAGTTTTACGGTTACATATGTATGTATGTGTATTCATTGTACATTTAATTTATTGTAAATATGTAACTATGAATTAAGACAATGCGGAATTATCATCAATTATTTTTATAATTGAAATCCATTTGGCAGATTTCTTGCTGTTCTTACTGATTCCTCCACAGTCAAATTATACACACACTCACACCAAATATACACATACATATAAGCAAAAGCATAAAACATGTGTATACATGACATACATACATATGTATTATATTCACACAACATACATATCCTTAAATATGCATGTAATTATGTATTTATATAAGTTCTTGGAGATGCTCATAATACAATGTAAGTTGTTGCCGATTCAATTTTACCTTTTGCGGTGTGCAAGCCGCAGTCCGCTTACCTAATATTAGCTATGTTTCTTTGTACGTACACATATGTATGTATGTATCGAACATGCTACATACATATGTACATATGTATGCAACTTAGCCAACTAACAAATGTCTAGCCGATTATTTTTGTGACGCGTTTAAGAATTCTTATTTAAAATTTGTTGATCAATATTATAGTTAAGTACGCCACGCAGTGTAATTTGTAATTTTTGTTGTTGTAATAATTTAAAATGTTTTTTTCCGGATATATTTGTGTATATGTATTTAATTTAATGTATGTATGTATGTTCGTATGCAAGTCTACAGGTAGGTAAGTGTGTGTGGATTACTGAGTGACTGGTGACTGGTGACTTTAGACAGCAGTTTCGGTGTGACTATGGGATGATAACCGCTCAACATCAATTTCGGGTATGGTCAGCTCATCGGGTATATTGTCGGCATACTCAATGGAAGATGTCTCCGAAAGGCGTTTGCTCAGCGAAGTCTGCTTGCGCAGCACCTCTGCCAGCGAAGTGTTGGTGTGCTCACCGTAACGGGCGTCGAGACCTTGCCGGAAGGCGTTCACCACACGAATCTAAGCGCAAGTCAAGAAGAAAGAAAAGAACAACACCAAGAACAGTGACAAGATAGACAGAAACAACAGTATAGGAAGTACAGTTTTTATCAGTCGAACTAAAAAAAAACAAAATAAAACCAATGCAACCACATATACATATATGTACAATGTATGTATGTACACAACAAATGAAAAATAAAACAAAACTTAAAATAAAAACACAAACACAGCGCTGATGCCATTAATGTATGTATGTATGTAATATGCTATGTTATTTAACATTCGTACGGCCTTTTAACTTTTAACTTTTAAATGCATACAAAGCAAATGATGAGATTTATTTATTTTTAAATTCTTAATTTTTATTTTACAAGTATGGTAAGTCAAAATTAGAGCTGCTATGCTTATTCAGCATTTCCATCTGTACAACGGATAATTCTTTATAATATATAAAGGAATAGAGATCTATATCGAAAGATTGAAAGAAGTGTGGGTGTTCGAGATATCTCAGATCTCAGTTATTATTGAATCACTACATCGAATAACTGCTGAATACTATCATATGAAAAACATTGTTGCAAGAGAAAAATTACAACGAAAATAGCTGTTTATTTATTTTTATTTTATTAATTCTTATATTACCATAGTTGTTATACATATTAATTAACTATGCTTTAAAGCAGCCAGTTGATATTCTTTTACAACTTTAAATTTAGTACCAAGTGTAACTTTGGTTTAAATTACATAAAATATATTTATATTTGAAATCAGATAATGTAATAAAGACAACTTGTAAATATATTTCAGATGTGAATTCAAAAATTATATGGCAGATGAAATGCGGACGGACCAAATGTTAAAAGTGACAGGAGATTGTTCTTTGTTACTAACCAGATGAAAGTATAAAAAATAGCAAGCGAAATTTGTGAATGAACAACGTGCATTATTTGAATAAAAGAAAATCAATTTAATAAAAAAAAAAATAGATAAAGCTGATCAACTTTTAACTAACAGGTAGAGCGTTTAATACAAGCCCGTCGCTCTTAGTTAATGGATAAATAGATAAATTACACAATTTTCCAAAATATCTTTATAAAAACATTAAAGTTCAAACTTTATTCCGCCATACACGGTCAAAATAAAAAACGAACATAATATTTTGTCAGCTGAACAACATGCAAAGCAAAAAGCCTTTGTGCTGAACTATACATTCAGGACTTAAATTCGTATTAACAATTTATATAGCCAATAAGCGTAAAAATCAACAGTTGCCAAGTGAGTGTTGAGATTGGTTATCTCATTTATTTAAAACAATCAAAGAGAAGAATGTGTTATTTGAAAACATTACCGAATATTTTCTATACTTCTTATGTTGTAATACACAACAAATCATACATACTCCTCCGTTAATTTGATAATCAAATTTTAAACAAAATCAAGCAAACATATTGGAAAGTATTATATTTGTTAGATATTGTAAAAATATTCCTTACAAACATAAAATAGTTATCATTCACAGCACTTATTAGTAGACTTTTAAAATAGAAATGAAGGAATCCGTTTATTTGAAATTATACTTTAATTTTGATTTTCACTATTGCCCTAATTTATAAGCTTTACTTGTAGAACGAAGAAAATAAGAATAAATAAATAAATACTGGAAAATACTTGGATATTTTTGCTTGTTTCTTTGGGGGAATAGTTAATTAACGAGAAATATACGGATGTATGTATGTATGTATGTCTAAATTGAATCTCATCGTTAAATGATCATAAATATGCTCTCGATGATACATATAACCGAATATAGCATATTATTATATGCGTAACACAATAATGATTGAACTCATTCTGACACGACTTTTGGGTTTGTTTAGTTTTGGCATTGTGTATATGTATAAATTTACGTAAAATTAAGAAAGGCTTACAGCTTGATCAGTGTTGCTCTTGCTATAGGGAACCGGTATCAAGCGTTCTTGCAACTCGCCGCCTATTACCTTTAAAATTGAAGAGAGAAAGTAAAATAGAAAACAATAAGTGGGAAGAGAAATACAGGTTGAAGTCAGTTACAGTGTGACTGCGATCAAAATTGCTACATAGATTTAATTAATATATAGTAATATACAAACATGCATACATATTACATATTGTGTGAAGACATACTCATTTGTACATATGTATGCATGTTGGTATTTTTGGAAAATAATTATGTATTATAAGTAAATTACATGAAAAAAGTTGTAAATGTATAATAATAGCATTGAACTAGTTTTGTTCTTTTTTTTTTTTTTTTTTTTTTTGTGGGTTGTGAGAAATAGTAACAAGCACATACTGTGTACATATAGGTAAATATTTATAAGTGATGCACAAAGCTGTGATTTTACATTTACGCTGAATATTATGATGAAAAATTGCATTTACTAAATCATTTTCTCAATTTGACGTTCGCGACAATTTTATTTAAATTTTTATTATTTCCACACCAATACAGTGGATCGGTTCTTTTAAATTTCACTTAAATTAATATTCAAAACATGCGGCATCATTTTTGTCGCACTGACAAATTCTTTACATTTTTTGTTCATACTTACAATTACAGCGTGAAGCAATTATGATCTTTTAATCACAAAATCATAGCTATTCATAGCATCACTACAATACTTGATGTAGTTACTTACATATATGTACATACTATATGTGATACAACAATAAAGGAGGTTGGTGTCAAGGGGAATGGAATATTAGGTATATGTGTGTGTGACTGTTTGGAAAATAAAACGTCGAATTCAAAAAGAAAGATACCATTATAAAAATATATACATAAGTGTGTATGTATGTATGTATGTGTATTCCTATATGTATGTATATTAAAGTAGCTGCATTTATTTGCGATTGTGACATAAATAAATATGTACATATAAATACACGATTTAAATGAGAAAGTTCGAGTATGTATACTTACATATGTACGTATACATACTCTATCGTATGCAAGTAGCAAAAGCTTAGGAACTGATGTCCTTATAGGACGTATCTAAACATTTGTGTAAGCTGTTATATTTTTGGGTGTTTTTGTAGATAAATGAATTCATGTTTCTGCTTGCCTTTACTACCAAAACGCTCGATTATATCTATACTTGTTCAGTATACCAATCTCTGGGCTTTAATTTTGATATTAATACATACACATATTTATTTTGTAACGTATGATGCACTGTATTTAATTTTAATGTATATAAGAGATATATATGTATATATATATATATATATATTAATTGACCGATATCGGCCTTAGTGTAATATTGATATTAATACATACACATGTATGTATATGCATGTATTTATGCATTATTCCGTTTTTAAAATGTCCGTTCATGAAATACTACTTGATATATGTTTTCTACTGTATGTAAGTACGAGTTTTATTTCATTTTACTGTATATAAGCGTAATAATATTAAAATTTATTAATTATTCGGTGTAAGTGCAATTCACATGTTGATTCAAAAACTTACGTGTGCTTGCTCGCCTCGCCTGCTTTGAGTTTTGAGTTTTGAGTTTAAATGATAAAATTCTACGATCGGAAAATTGTATGTTATTGTAAGATACAATATATATATATATGAATATATATGAATTGATTTCGGAATTCCTGAGTTATATACTCGTAGAAGAGACTGCAAAGAACACGGTTTAAAAACTTCTTTATCGATGATATTTCTCTGTTGCTAAAACTCAAATGCATTTGACTGTCAGTAAAAATGTTATTAATTTATTCCTGCCTATTTTTATTTACTGCATTACATTATTGAATTATTATATTACATACATATGTATACTTTTTAGGTAAGTACTTGCCATAGCATCGGATCCACCTGTACCCCAGAATACTCAGTGCTCAAGCACTTTCTGCTCCATTAGCTCTCATTCATACGCACACACGTACCAGGCAAATAAAGATGCAAATTTGTTCGTATAGTTAGTAATACGAGTACCACAATATTAATATTAATTTTATACAAAAACTAAAAGGTTAAAAGTATAAAAAATCATGCGTTTAAATAACATTGGCTAAGCGTTAATCATTATATATCTTATTACAGTACATAATTATCGGAATACAGCAAACACGGATACTCTCTCTGCATTGTGTCAGTATGTGTATGTGTTGAAACATATTTTTAATATGTTTATATGTGTGTGTATATATGTATGTGTATGTGTGTGAATCTCGTTATGGAATGTGAATATATATGAATATATATGTATGTTTAAGAAAACTGTCAAATAAAATCGTACTGCGTGGTGGTTCTAATATTTGAATTATAATGTCCATTTTCTAAAGTTCTTTTAGTTTCAATTGCTTTTCTAAAAGTTGTCAGGGTGACATGAGAAATTGTTAAGTTTATATTAAGTTAAAGTTGATAGTTATCAATCGCAGCTTTTGGCTTACAAGACATTGCTCGGACTACCAAGTCATTACATTTGTCAAGATGAAAAGGGCATGATAAGATCATTTCGAGTTGAGGTGGTCAACTTGTACAGGAATATTGAAAAGCGGGCCTAAATATGTACTCATTTTAAGGTCATTTTTGTCAATCATCTCTAACAGTTCCTTCGTCAATTGAAAGCTTATCCTCAATTCTGATTTTTAACGTTTGGTAAGTTTGGTAAGGAGGAGGGAGGTGAAAGGTCACTGACTTAAATTCGTGTTTCGTTTTGTCCATTTTTGTGCTGGTGGTCGTTCGACTGCTGTAGGCTCTGGACAACGTCAGAGAAGCCACTACCTGAGGATCGAATGGACGAGTGTGGTTGTGAGGTGTGTGTGGATGTGTTTGTGTTTGTGTTTGTGTTTGGTAATGCAGAGTTAGTGCGTCCGTTTTGCAAAGAGCGGTGCTGCTGCTGCTGCTGTGGATCTTCATCTATGTAAGATATGTCGGAGGGCAGAGGAGTTGCATTTGATACATGCTGCTGTTGCGGAGGAGCCTGCTGCTGTTGCTTGCTGCTGTAATGGGGACTCAGCAGATTTAAATTGTAGAGCGGGTGAACGCCACTGCCTGTTGGCATGCCCGTCCGAGGGCTACGCAAGCTATGCAAACTGTGTATTGAGCGACGTTCATTTATGTCTTCCAGGGTCGAGCGGAACGCCCGAATCACGCGCAACTGAAACAAACGAAATTAGACAACAAACGAACAGAACAGAAACATAATAAACAAACGATAAGCATAATAAGTAGCATAACACTCAATATATATATACAGACTACACACATACATAAGAACGCACATACACATGGTCGCAAGCAGGTTACACTTGAAAAGATAGAGTTGCCAGAGCAAGTTCTTTTCTTTTGTAGGGCCAGTCGTTGCTATACTGTTGGCTAGGCCCTAGAGAGCTCTAATGACTCTACCTTAAGTATACACTGCATGAAAGCGTGTACATACATACCTATACCATAACATATGTATGTACATACTAACATTGCTGTTAAACGACAATGTTATTTTTAGGGTTTCATCGTTAAGTTTTTGTTTGTAAGCTTCAATTGGGGTGGCAACCCCTGCTGTTTTCACTTTCACATTTCTTAGCAAACAACAAAAATTAACAATTAATCTTAATTAAATAACATCATTGTTTAAATGCTGGCTGATGCATCACATGTATGTCGTTTATGTAAAAGTTGTAAAACAAATCAAAATCTAAATGCATATTTTAATAAAATTATAAAATTATTAGTTTAAAACCTGTTAAACGTTCTTATGTAATGCAATCCAACAACAGGGCAAACGGTAGCGCGGGGTAAAAAGAGCTTGTTTGTTAATAACATGCAAGCTTAGTCGAAAAACTGTTAACTAACATTATATTGATGTGGAAGGGTTCCATGTGGAACGGACACGGACACGGACACAACCAAGATTTGACTTACATTGATTTCGATGGGACCGAGCTTCAACCTCTAACGGATATTGAATCGAATTTGTAACATTGAATAATATAAATAATCGGCCAGTTTAGGAGAAGCAAACTAATAAAATAATATAGTAGTATGTGATTTGCAATACATTCATATTCATATTTATACAAATACAAATACATACATTAAATAGACAATCAGACGGTGCATACTTATACATATATTTACATTCGTACATACATACTCGTATGTATATTCGTATCAAAGACGGACTATCTATACATGACTATAATTAAAATGTAACATATTTATGAAGAGCTACGATAAAATTAAAATAATTAGATGCAAGAATATCTTCATTATATATTTATGTATGCATGTAGGAGTATATATGTATGTACATAAATATACGCGTAAATATATACAAGTATTCGACTTCTTTCATTGGTATCTACATACATACGTACATACATACATACGTACATACATATGTAGTCTATTAATGCGAATCAGGATAAAGTCACAAAGTATTCCCAATAACGTCTAAATAACAAATATATATTTGGACAGCCTATATATTTGAATACATAGCATATACATGAGGCCGCAATGTACAACTTTGAAATTTTTCTTTTTGCTATTTTATATGTAATAATGAACGATTCAAGCTTAATTCAAAATTATTCTGTTTCGGGGAGTTGCTAACAAGTATGACTTGAAATTCTTCCATCATATTGGCCTCCTTCTCTTCTTGTAATATTTGCAATAAAATAGCGTTTTAATTTTTAACAAAGTTCATTATTATTAGCATTTTATTATCCATTTTCTCTTATATTGCTTAAATGCACAATTCACTCAGCTGAGTATGCATATGTATAAGTCCACACATATGCCAAATCAAAACAAAAAACAGCTGATCAAATGCTGAAATGTATAGTGTAAACAGACATTTCAGCATTAAGTATTTTCAACTCAAAATGCCAAATGCAACTCGTAGTGTAAAAAGTTTAATAATTTCCTCACTGTAAGTTTTCTTTTTAGACCATTGCATGGGTATATAGCTTCGGTATCCCGAAGATAATCTTTGTTCTGTGATTTTTATACTATTTTATCTTTGTTAATAATGAGAGTATACACTTTCTTTCTTTTATGTAATCAATAGTAATAATAATAATAATTATATTTTGCATAAAATTTCAAAGTTCTGCACTGCGCCTGTAAGAAAAAAGCTGTGAATCACTGTACTTCGTTTAAGGATTAGGAGGCTTATGCTTGTTATGTAAAAGAAAAAAACGTTAGCACAAATTAAACAGCTCTTAAAAAAAGAAACAAATTTAATAAAAATTTATTTAAAGCAAGCAGAGCATTCGCAATATTATTATATCTCTCACATCGACATGCACACAGATATAGACACATCAATACACGCTCACATTCACTCGTACATATGTATGTACATATGTGGGTATTAATCATTATTCACTGACAATATACATATATAGATCGACGTTATAAGAGCACTAATAATGTCGATAGCAATATCAACCAGTTTAAGTGATATAGTCGAGTAAGCCCATGTACCCAGACTGAGATCTCCAGGCAGATATGTGTATGTACGTACACATACACATTAAACGTAAGCAGTGCATTTTTTGATCTGCATGCAAGCAGTTCATTTCAGAAGGAGGCTGCTTTGCTACTCTGTAAAGCAGTTTATCTTGAATAAGTGCTTATGATTCGATTATAACCTTCATAATTTGTACAGCCGTTTAAATGATGAGCGATAGGAGGTTGGGAAGAGAGGGCAGTGTTATGCATAGGTAACTTACATACAATTATCTAGATATATCTAGATCTTATAGTTTTCGAGATTTAGGCATTAGACGGACAATTGGCTATTGCAGCAAGAAATTTTAAATATTAACAAAACTTTCGTTGGTTGAATGGAAATACAATCCAACACATACTCGTACATTTTCGAAACAAATGCAACCTTATCGTCTAAATGTACAAATATTTGCTATATATTAAAAACTGCCGATTGTAAATACGCACAGTGTAATCGATAGTTTTGCAGGACCATTACATACTGATTCCGGGATAAATAGGGGAACAGTCTCCAACAGACATGGTTAGTCAGTGCCGTCTTAAGGTTTTCGCGTACTCTAAGAACTAGGAATACCCCTGGCATATGCCCAGTGTGCCATACCCTTTAGACGTCTCTGTGGTTAGTGCATATGAACTATGTTTGGAAAATAAATATTGCTTAACTGTTCTTAGTCAGAGTATTCGCTTTTTATATACATAAATTAAGCAATAAACACTGATAGAATCTGTAACCAAGCCGTGTCGAATCAAAATGATTCTGAGCAATATTTCCTTTAGATCGAAAACGGTCCTTTAAAAATATTTTTGTTTTATATTTTTGTCCATAAACAGCGGCTGATTTTCTTACGAAAAAAATTGATTTCTTTGGCTTTTAAACTTTAAGCACAGATATTTGAAGTTTGAGTTGATCTTACCTGTCTAAAGTATATTCTGATTTTTTACTCCCCAATTAAGTAAAATTTCTTTAGTAAGCATTTGAAGAAGACATGATCATTTAGACCTATTATAAATACAAACAGATACCTACATAACATCTAACATGAAATTAATATACATTTTCTTGATCAGTTAGTAATTTCTTGATGTGGATTGTTGACGTTTTGAATGCTCTTGGTATTGTGCGGGACTGGATTCTGGATTCTGGATTCTGGATAATGGTGAAAGAGTGCTGCCGATGCTGCGATTAAAAATTATATGTATATGTAAATACCTGTGGCCGGGATATTACGATGCTTAATACGATGCTTAAACGATGCAACTAATGCATTAGGGTAAGGTACAGGGCTTAACTACATAAGTATATACATAGTAAATACAGATGTATAGGGTTTACTGCGTTCATGGTGGAAAAAGTTGATTCATATCATGAAGGCAGTAAATAATACATATGAATATTACTTTCACGTGCACATTATACAGAAATGTTTTCTACCTTGAATGTGTTTTCAATTTGTATTAGAAATAAAAATATAATTTACATACGTTTCAATGCTCGTTAGAAGTGTTTGTAGATAGTAGATAATAGTAGTAGTTGTCGTAGAAGATAAGTAGTTCATAGTTATAGTAGATAATAGTAGAGAGAAGAAGACCTTGTACTGTAGATGCTGTTTTCGGTTGTTTTCGCTTGTTTTAGTTGTAGTTGTAGTTGTATATATTATCTTAGTGCTGTTTTTGTTGTCGATGTGGGTTGATGATTTTTAGTTATCGATCAAAATCGATCAAAGTTATATCGAGTATATATCGATCTTTAGATTTGTATGTAGGTCTTGCCAACACACCGGTGGACTGATATTTGAAATATTTGATGGACTTTTTATTGTAAGCAGTTTACGCTGCCTTTTAAGGCACTCTTCTAACAATTGTCATAAAATGATATTTGTGTGTTTCCTTATAATATTTGTATGCATATCCGATCCATCGATTCCATCCTATTTAAGCTTCTATTACGCATGCGTTTCTTTTTTTCTATTTTTCTTTTACTTTAAATTTATTACTTTGGGCGTTTACGACGGGTCGATATAAGTTAATAAAATGGGAGTATTTAAATATACATCGTAAAGTATTATTTAGTTTATTTTAGAACATTAATAACCAACATAAAATAACGCTCAGATATAAAGTAAAAATTGTTTTATTTTGAGCTCGCTAAGGCCCATTATAAATATGGCTCTAATACATCGTGTCTTTATTATCGATCCGTAAATGAGGGTTCTCGAAAATTGAAATTAACTTTGGCTTGGTCCAAAATCTCGGCGTTTGTACAACATACGGGCTAGATCAAATTGGATATTATTGCTGATGAAATATATATATGATTTATATAGTTAAATATGTCTGTTTGTCTGTTTATAGTTTAATTACTCCGATTAACGATAACATCTTAATTCGGTAGCGCTGGTACTAAAAATCGAATTACCTTTTATATACTACATACAATGATTTTAACATCTCGCATGACTTAATTTTTAGATTTAAGAAAGAAAAACTGTTCTATGGATATTACATTTGATTTGTTAATATAGCTTATATTTCGATTGGCACGCCGTAAATACCCAAAGTAATAAGTTAAATATAAACTCATTCATTTTGAATTCAAATGTAGGTACGAATTTAAAATTTATAATTTTATTGACATACATACATACATATGTAGGCATCGTTAAAGCAGGTTATAGTAGTATTGATAATTTGCTCAAGAAACTCAACTCAACTCAACTACAAGTACGATATGCTTAACATTAGGTTACTTATTTCAATTACATACGAAATAAACACATAATAATACATACAAATACATTTATGTATGCACAAATATATATATATGTATGTTAGGACTGTGTACTCTATGGCTTCAGTATACATATTTATTTGTTGTTTCCGGATCTTATCTAATTATTTAAATAGTTGTATGTATGCATGTATGTATATCTGTGTCTCATATACCATATTTTATTACAAGGTGTCGCCCTTTAACCATTTTGGTAATGGGTATAATTGGTAATTTATACGTGAATATTTCTACGCTTTTCTAGAAATATTTCATTAATTTTGATATAAGTAATACATGTATTCTTCTGTAATGTGGCCCTCTGACTCTATGTAGTGTGTGCGAGAATGGCTGCATGTTAGTTTATTATTACATTACATATATGTAAGTACTTGATACTTATTATTGCAATTGTCAATTACACTTCAGTCTCTCGTATTGGTTCCGCCGGCTTTAAAATTACAAAAATTAACAACAAACATCCAATAATTACTTTTGTAATAAATTAAGTCAAATTGAAAGCTAGATGTGTATTTATATGCCACAAACGCAAAAGAATGAAAACCAGACAACAAAATTTAATTGATAATTGTAGAATTTGATATTTTGTACATATGAATTTAAATGAAAAATGAGTAATTAAATGAAGAAAATAATTCTACCTTTAACCTTTAGCATATCGCAGATTAAATACCATTGCAGACTTATTAAATGTGTTTTTTACCGAAGGATGTTAAGCGATCTTTTTGACAAAATTGAACCAATAGTAAATAAAAAACAAATAAGCAAACTTTTCTCAAATTATTTTGTTTTCACAATTTGAAAGTCCACCTGTCCCAATTAAGTCTTTCCCATGTAACAAGAACTTCATAAAATGGGCGATATAAGATGCAAACAGAAACAGAATTCGGAGCAAAAATATAATATACTCTGCAGGTGTTATAATCCATACTTAAAGCCTAACCACGTTATAGTATTGAAAAATGTATGTTAATTGGGTGATCGATAGGTAGTTTTCAAATAAACAAAGCAACTAAAAATAATAAAAAAAAAGAAAATCCATTTTAACTCAAATTGTAGCTTGGGTACTCATCATAAAAGTAATAAGAGCTTTTTAAGACATAATGGAATCGGTTTTAAATCGCGCCAACTTAATTTTTTTTTATTACAATGCAAATATTCAATAATTACATTTGAAGAAGAATTAAAAAGGTTAAAGATAATAAGTATACTACTATATGTTAGAAAGTAGACAGAATGTACCTAGAAAGCTACAAAATCTTTCTTAAATTACGATCTTAATTGTTGTTTTGTTCTGAAAATCATGTTGAATATATATATATTATAGTACATATATATTGACACTCCTCGACCACATTCATTTACTACTTACATCTAAATTATCTGTACTTATAAAAAAATAAATACAAAAATCAAGGATCGTGACATAAGCAAGCAAGAGTGTTATATAGACGCGTATGCCCGACTACGAGACACCCTATACCCTCTCCCTCTCTGTTTTTTTCTCTCTTTTCACATACTCTAAAATATCGAAATATTTTTATTAATTGGACTTCAGTATAACATGGAATATGAAATATATAATATGAAGTTAAGGAAACTGTTGTAGCACTAGGAATATATTGATAATTAATAATAATAATAAAATAAAAAAACATGAAAGAATCGACTCTTTTCGGCAGGCCGAAGCTATATACCCTTGCAATGGCTATCTAAGAAAATCTTGATTTCTCGACCAATTGTTCAAACTTCATCAGATATCGTGAAGTTGGTTGTGATATTTTGAAAATCAAAAATGTTTTGCCTTAAAGAACTCCAACTGTTCTTATGGAAGCTATAAGATATATCTGTCCTATTTTGTTGAGTTTCATTTTGATATATTATTAAATATTAAATATTATTTTTATACAAGCACGTTTCTATGGGAGCTGTATGATATAGTGGTACCTGCTATAACAACATGCATCTGTGCCAAGTTTCATCTTAATAGATTAAAGATAAAATCAAAAGGTTTGTATAGAAACGGGGGGACAGACGGACATAACTGAGATTGTCGTTTTAATAAAGAATATATATATATATATATGGCGTCGGAGGCGTCTTCTTCTATGCATTAAACATTTCGTGACAAAATTATAATACTCTTTTGCAAGGGTATAAAAATGAATATTTGTTTAAGACACAAAAACACTTTGGGACCGTTAAATGCTAGCTCTTGGAATCTAAGTTCATCCGGAAGAACAGACACATTATAAAGTCAGAGCTGTCTTCTCTTGTCTGTTACGTACTAAAATAAATCTACAAAATCAAATCAAAATCTCTTTTCATAAGGTTTTCTTTTACATATTTGAGCTTATCAGAAGTGCTCATACCAAAATTTGGGACATATAGCTATGAAGGATGATATAAAAGCCTTTCAGGGAGGGTTTTAGCGAATTTCGGCTGTGTAGGTGGACCCTAGTGACGAGTACCAATAATTTGAGCAAATCTAACTGCTTTAGGTTTAAGAGTTTTAAGAAAAATTGCGTTTATGTAAAATGATAAAACAGAACAGCGTATAGAAATGCTTTAAGAAAGATCGAAAATTTCGTGTTTATTAACATTTTTGATAAAAATAGCGTGTTTTCAATTTATTGCTCGCGTTCGTATCGTATTTTCTAATATTAATTCAATCCAATTAATTTTAATGTAAATTTCAATTCATGTCGAAGAAAATATTACTGTAAGAGCATATAGGTTGTCAGTATAATCAAAGTTGTAGAATCGAGATGTTCTGAATTGGATTTTGTTCAAGTAAATTTTCTTAAATGTGTTAATTGTTAAATTAGACACATTATATACATATACATATTCATATTTGTATAATTTAGGATTTTCTAAAGCTGATGGATCTTCGAATTGGTAAAACATGAAAATCAACATATATTGTTGTTGTTGGAGGGTTTATCCAAGTGTAGCCAATTTGAAAAATGATGGAAACAATTATATATTGTTTTTTTATACACTATATATACTACATACATTTGTACATACACACACATATGTACACACATGCCAGCGAGTATACTTTATTCAAATAGAAATATTTATTTTCAGTCTCAAATTGAAATTAAGTAAATATGTATGTATGTATTATAACTATTTGCACTTTATATATACATATGTAAAAGAACAAACACAAATGACACAAAGCGCTACATACTCGCATATTAAAAAGGAAAAAAAAAACACGAAAATTAATTAATTAATACGGATTCCTGGCTAGTACATAAGTTCCACATAAAATGTGAATGTATGTGAATGTATATATGTAATTTAAAGTAATTGCGTAGTACGGCAACAATTATTTATTTGAATGTTATACATTTCTGAACATGATTAACTCTGTATACATTCAGATATGTACTATACTATTACGAATGCTTATGATAAGAAGCGTAGCCACTACTTCAAACAAATCAAAATTGAACATTAAATAAAACAAATTATAATCAAATAAAAATAAAGTGAAAAGCATTGTCTTGTGATTGGGTTTGGGAGTCGGTGTTGGAGTCGGAGTCGGAGTGGAGGGCGGAGTGGAGGGCGGAGGTGGGTGGAAATTGGTGTGATTAGGAGGCATAACAAAATATCATCTAGTTGCCAATAAATAAGTTGATATACACTTTTCTTACCGGTACTGAAATCTGGAGGTGAGTTGAGATTTCGATTTCGATTTCGTTTTCGATTTCGATTACGCGCAAAATATATAAATTGGGTATTTGCATTTTAGATTAAAATAGTTTGAATTTTCAATTTGTAAATATGTTCAAGTTTCATTATGGCGTTTTACGTCAATTGTTCATTCAATCAATCGTTCGGAATTGGTTTTAAGCATTTTAAAAGGTGGGCGAAAAATATGAAATGAGTATTATAAATTGTATAATATATTTTAAAAGTTGTTGCATGTTGGAAATAAATCTTTTTCTGTTGCGCAAATCTTTGAGGATTCTATATTTTATATATTAGCATACTCTTTAACTTCTATCATATTCCGTGTAAAAACATAGCCTCATTTATCTATTATTTTACTTTAATGGTTTCTTTTTTTTCTAATCCTAATAATAATAATCTTATTAGTTAAATTACACATATACATAGTACATAAATGGATAGTGATTTCTATTTCCGGCCTCGATTTCTGATTATTTATGTACATACTTATGTAACGGCTATTTAAATTTAGTAGTCAAAATATATATTTATTAATTAACTTATATGAGCTAAATAAATACTTAATACCCCTGTATTTATTGGGTTATTTTTCGATCGGATAATAAACACAGTTTTAACTTATAACCTGACATGTTTAATTTGTATATAGGATAGTTATAACTTAAATTCTTAATATAATCGAAAAATCGAAAAATTATGATGTTCATACACATGCGATTTTAACCGATAATAACCGTATATTTAATAAAAATGGATAATGATTGTTAAGTCAATTTAATTTAGCCCTTTCAGTCCACAAATCTGTATAAAATATAGATATATCTGTGTGTATCTTAACTGTTTATCTATGGTATGAATTATATGAATGACGATCGAATTATTATAACAATCGGATAAGTAAACACAAAATCTATTCAAAAAAAATAATTTTCAGTATTGGAAAGCAAAAAAAACATGGTTATTGTTTAATAATGACAACGTTTGTTCTCCAGTTCTAAAATATATTAATTATGTATGTATTGTACATACACTGCGCGCTATCAGGTTAGCACACCCGCATCGGAATTGTTGTTTGCTTGAAATCAGCCAAAGTAATAAAGCTAAAAAGCTAATTTTTTATTTTTAATAAATTTATAGATAGTTCAACTCTTAATCAATTATGGTAGAAATGAGTTCGATAGTTTAATATAATTCCAAAAAGGCGCAAAAAATCAAGCCAAGTTTTTGCTTCAACTGTATTTTGTCCCTTCAAAAAGCAATATTTTATCAACCAGCGAAATTCCTCTTTATCCTTTTTTTTTTTATAAATAATACTCAAAATGTTAAAATTCACAAACTAATGATCCACCAGCTATCAAATTTATACACGCGTCTTTTGAAGGCTATTCGAGGGTCGTTAAAAGAGTTTCTTTTAAAAATTTCTTTTTCTTTAATGTTAAGCTTTGCTTATGAATTATTTTACGACTGATATGATCGTTGTATAATCGTCCATTGACCTAATTCTGCTCGCAAACCCGTAAAAATTTGTAACTTGTTTTGGAATATTTCTTCTTTGTTATATATTATATATATCCGGTTATATTTCCCATTTTCCAACTTATTACAATGGATATTGGACATAACTCTTGTGGTTTACAAGCCAACTAAGCTTAAACAAAAGATATAAAAGAAAACTTGATTTTCATTGAGTGTGCGCAAATCATGCTCTATTTTTTCGAAAATAAAAGACAGAAAAAAAACATATAGAGGAACTTCCTATATCTCTCACAAAGATGATTGTAACGGAAAACCAAAAATTTAAATAATAAGAGCAATTGTTAAATTCAAGCTTAGGGTGTGCGAACCTGATGGCGCGCAGTGTATGTACTTGCTTTTGACTAAATAAAACATTTTATTTATATATTGTTTGTAAAGATGTTCATATATGAATTATGATTTAAGTCATACTTAAATTATAAACAGAAACATGATGCTTTAAAGCAGAATAGAAAAATTACATATTTTCATTTTTTAAATACAAACTATGTTATTGCCTTTCAATATTATTTTATTTAAAGTTTTCTTAAAAATATCGAGGTTTCAATAGATTTCAAAGAGTATGTGAAGCTTCGGTTGGCCGAAGATTGAAAATTATTAAAAATTTTTGAAAAGGTTGGGTTTGTTTGGTGTAAGCTTATACGTATGTGTATGATGTACTATATGGTTAGAGGATGTATTAATAGCATTTTCATTAAAAAGAATTTAAAGGCTTAGCATAAATAACGATTCGCATGCAGTATCACGGAAAATAATTGATTTAATTCAGAAACCAAAACCCATGAAATAACAAAAGGAAAATCAAATATTTCTTAAACCAAAAAAACAAAGTGTGAAAAGTATGGGTATGGGCTTTGAAAAAACAGAAAGATCGTCTAATAATATATTTTATAATTCCATTTAAGCCGCGATTTCAAGGGGAAAAGAGTAACAGGAATTCCGAAAAAGTATATTACACTATAAAGCTTCCTTATAAAAGTATGTTAGAATGTTTTGTTGATTTGGCTTTGGGCAAATTGAACTTGAAGTTAAGCCGTGTGTATATTAAAAGTTGTATATTATGTGCATATTTGTGAGTTAATACTGTGGTAGCTGCTATGTTCTTAACTAAAATTAAATCGATCGATACTAAACGGATATTCGTTCTCTTCGAAACTCCGATTATTTCTGGACTATTAAATTGGGTAAATTGGGTAAAAATCTCCTGATAGCTTTAGAGTTCTTATCAGTTAAAAAATATGTAATACAGTGAGATACATTTGTTGTATATTGTATTATATACGGTTTGGCAGCGGAGATGATAGATAATACATAATCTGGCTATGGGTACATAAGTTGATTAAGTTTGTGCAATATGAAGGAAGTTGAAAATAATACAACAGGTATAGATGAAATACCACAAAGGCACCTAAATAGTCCTTGTCACGGGCGTATGCATTATTCCATACCCACGTACACTTGAAATACTTGAAAATAAAATTCTAAAATTGATTATACTAATAAGCATTCAGTAAGGTTTTAAACTAGACACAAATACGTTTGTTAAACTAGTTGTGAAAAGAATCGAGAGAGTAAAAAGTGAAAACAGATCCCAGACTTGGAAAGAGACAGATCGGAAAATAAATTTAAAGAAAGAGGCAGATACAGAACAGAGAGAGAGAAAGACAGAATACAAGGGTAGAAGACTAGAAGTAGAAGACTTGTGTTTTTTAACTAGAATTCAAACCGTTTTTAAATTTGCAACAACAAGCGAAAGCGATAAATATTTCTAACTACTAAAAGTTTTACAATGTTACAAAAGTCAAAACCAAACGAATCAAATGACCTATTAAAGTGTCAGTCTACGCGTCAACAAATTATCCGTATCCGTTTATTGCGTGACAGTTATATACATATTTGTATATATGTACATATGTATCCTTTCGGTTCCATCACAAATAATTATCGGAAAAAATTATTATTTGTTTTACTTGACTCTTCATCAAAAGTGAATGAAAATGTATTTCCGTTGAAAAAGTTCTAAAAGAAAGTATTTGATCTGTTGTTCGTATGTTATGTACACTAAGAAAAATAATTATTCTCAAAATTCTTATTCTTATTCAATAGTCTGATCTTCAAGATATCGAAACGAAACTCACCAGTTTCATATAAATTCAAAATCGGATCAAATTTTATAGCTCACATTGGAAAAATCGGTCGAATATTGAATTTTTTTTAGAAAATCATGGCAAGAGTATATATCTTCGGTATACCGAAGATAACTGTTTCTTTTTGTTTATAAACAGTTTGTGTCCATTTTTCTGTGTCTAATGTAAGAACACTGCGTTTATTTATCGAAATCATTATCATCCGATACTTTAGACATTATACACTGACTGCAAAAACCCGTTGGGAATTACAGCAGCACAAATGTAGACAAAAATAGCGTAAGTATGCACCACTTCCATAGTCTTCAAATGGCTTACATTATTTCTTAATATGATCAAATTGACACTTGTTGCCATATTCTCAGAGTATAAATCGAGAGCCAGCACCCTTATTTTAAAAATGAATAATTGAAAAATGAAATATAATATAAGATCGATTGTTCTTCATTTTGGAATGTTATTTTTCAATCAGTGTACATATTTGTGTGTATCAATTCTCTTGCAGACCGGACTTTTTAAAGGTTTAAAGTGCAGTATAATTTTGCCATGAAATTTATAAGATTGAAGAATACGTCTCCATCGATATGGTAATTTGAATGAATTCTTGATCCGCATCAACAGCAGAGTAGATCTATGTATGCCTTCCTGTCTGTCTGTTTATATTAAAATCAAGTATATACAATAAACAAAATTTTGGATCCAATTTTGATATGATTTTGCTGTATATTAATCCATCCAGGATAGATTTTGTGAATGGTTTGCGGATGGTACTTAAGCACATTCTAATGCTTAAACATATCAAATCTTAAATTCTATTTGACAGAACCTGTAAGCATAATATTGGAAGAAATATTAAGGTTCATACCTTAATTTGCATTTTTAAGACTTCTTGGGATAGTTTTCACTATAGATAGCTTTAGATGGGATTATCTGTGTACGAATACGGTATTTACATATCTACATATACACATATGTATCTACGAGTTTAGCATCCCTATTCAATTGCAATATACATAACTGTCACTCCACATATGTCGTATCTGTCTTTCTAATATTTTTATTATTTTTTTTTTGGGACTTGGGAAAAGGGCGCTCGTGGGCGATCAAAATATATGACACAGCTAGTCAGCACTCGGCACTCAGCTAGTTCTATAGTGAACGTATTAATATATTTAATTATTGATATCGGAAACATGGCACACTAAAATGAGCAAAATTAAATTAACGTTAAGCAAATAAACAAACAAAAATTTGTATATAAAACAAAAAATAAGTAAACAAATTAAAGAGTTGGCACTATGTATGACACAACATAATATTGAAGGTAAACAAGAGAATGATTTGATTTTCAAATAAATAACATAATGCAAATCAAATAAAATAAATATTTATGTTATGTATGTATATTGGTGCATGCGAACGATAGAACGACCGATTTTTGAAGTCCGATATACCTGGTCGATCTTATCTGCACTGTTTTAAAGCCTTCAAGAAGGTAAATAAATATGTTACCAGTCGAATATCGAATTTAACTATACTTAATATAGTATTACAAGTAATTAATCAGAACTAGATTGGAAATACGGTCGTCCTACCAATGTTCGCATGCAACCACTTGATGTAATGGATAACATATCATGGCGTATTGGCATATGTATTATCTAAATATATCTCTTTATTTATGTAAATTATGTAAATTTGTGTGATTCAAACTCAACCAAATTAAATAAATATCCTGTGTAAAGTATTTATGTGTACATGAATACAGGAATACAAGTGTGTACATATACATATGTATGTACATACTGTACGCCCATTTCATATATACTCGTAGTTGTTAATATAAAATCCAATAAATTTGAATTTCAAGATTAATGTGTGAATAAAATAAAAAGTCAACTAAATTATAGAATAAAATTAAGATAATATTTATATATATATATATATATATGTATATACTTATATATATAAATATATATGTTCGGAATTTATTGGTAATATAAAAAAAACTCTCCTTGAATTGATAAACAGGTTGCGGGTGGTTGGAGGGGGGTGGGGTGAGAAAGGAGAGAGAGAGCAAAACACTTACTTGAGTTTGCAGGCGAGTTAGACCGCGTATCCATAGGATTTGTCCAGCTCTTGGTTTCTTATCAGAGTCAATAGAGTCGAATCGCTCTTCACCTAAATTCATTGCGTCTGTATATTCTTCAGGATGGCCGCGGCCCCACCTGGAAAATGACATAAGTGTGAATTTAAAATAATATTTTTCTTCTAAATACTTTAATAAAATAATTGTATAGAAAAAATAGGAAAAAACAAATGAATGTGTATAAAAATTAACTAAGATATTTAATTTAAGAATATTTGTATTTTTAAGTGTATTTAGGAGCTAAGCAAAAATAACAACAAAAAATACACCGTATTATTAATTTTTTTTTACTAACTTTTTGTGTAAATTAATTCCTAATTCATTGATTTTTTTATTGACTAATTTAATATTATTATATGGGCAATAAAATTGATAAGATTAAACAGTCACGCAATTTCTTAACTAGAGGATTATTACATTCTACAACCCGGAAATCATAAAACTGTGCAGGAGGCATCTCCGACCATATAAAGTATATATATTATTGATCAGGATCAATAGTCGAGTCGATCTAGCCCTGTCCGTTTGTCAGTCCGATTTCGTAGACTATACGAGCTAGAGTCACCAAATTTGGTATGCAGGTTCCTATATACCATAGGTAGAACGATAATAAACACCAACGTTTCTGAAGAAAGCAGTTGTTCATGAATACATAGGCAATGCAAGCAATGTCCGTTGAACTGCCTTGCACTGCTTGATTTTACACACTCAGTGTGTATTAATATGTGCTTGCAGATCTCGGATTGGGTACAGGATGTCCCCTAGTCGGGTATACTCGACTATAGCACTCTCAATTGTGTCCTGTTACATACATATCGCAGTGTTATTATGCTGTTATACAGTACTGTAACATGGTGTAACAATTATAAATTATTGAGTTACGGAACTACGTTCAGCTGTTTGGAAAACCGTCAATTTATGTTCGGTTTTAATTAAAACGAATTAAGTTATTATTAAATAATAATACGAATAATAAGAGATTTTAAATTTAATTTATTAAAATTTTCCTAATAAAATAAAACAATATCGTTGCAGTTGAAAGATTCCGACTCCAACAGAAAACTTATCATTTATTATTATTAATATTAGGGGAGAGATTATTGTTCCGCGACCTATTAGACCTATTATACCTCCTTCTGAGCTTAAAGCTCACTCAGTCCTGTAGCGTTTGTCCAGTTTATCATTTTATAAAGTTACTAATTGATTCTATTTCTATACTGTTTCTTGTCCCATGTTACAAGCTGTTTTCCAAGATGTTGCTCTGTACATAATACAATTTACTACTTGCACTTCAAACACAGAAGAGCAGAGAAGCAAAGAACTTCACATCAAGTTGATCTGCTTCATGTATAAAAGACAGACATGACCAAATTGCATCGGCAGTGTCGAAGATATTTCTTTCTGACATTGCACATTTGTATACCTATGTATTAAAGAAATAATATTCATCTATGCTTGAATTTTATAATTGCTACATTTTCCATTACTTACGGTATTCTATAACCAATCGCGATGTTCAATTAATGCAAATATTCTAACAACCTACCTATAAATTACATTTTAATTAATTATTAGTTGTCCTTAACTTAAATCCTACGTGAATGGTTATATGTTATGTCTATTAATAATGCATTTATAGTACAAAATATTAAATAATTTGACTCGTATTATGATACACAAAAGTGTTTTTACCGAATTTTCACATAAGCTCTTCAATTTACCATTACCAGAACACTTTTTTTCTTCTCCCTCTTAATAATCCACTTAATATAAGTGAAGTGAACCAAATTATATGTGCTAAATGTGCATTGCAATGACGAATAAATATACTGCCTGATAATCATTGTTACAAGGAAAAACTTATTAAAATTAAAATGAAATACTTCAAGATGTTATTGTTACAACAATTAAACTTATCTCGAGAGAAATAAGAGTGTGGTTAGTCATATGTCATATGTGTACTATCTAATGCTCAATCAAGTTTTTTAACCTTATATCAAACAAAGATAACACGATAATTTAATTTTAATTAGTAAATATAAAACAATAATTATAATAGCATGCGGTAATAAAAATTTATTGTATACAATATTGTGTTTAACAACCTACTTAGCTAAATATCTAATAGTTGCCTTAAATACAAGTAGATAAATTCAAATAAATACAATTTTGCGATGAATATATATACATAAGCATAAATAATATCATACTGGCAATCTGCGAACTTTTTTTAAATATAAGTTTGAGATAAAAGTCAATGCAAAGGATATAGGCTTTATACTTAGGTAAGCTATGAGGAAAATTGAAATGCAATTAGCATGCGCAAAAACAATAAAAGGTATTTAATTGTAATCTATTATATTAAGTTCGTTAATAGGGTTGACCTTAACCGTCGCCCGTTGAACAGAAGCGTTTAGAGTTAAGCGGTTTGATATGTTGCTTTTAAACATAAGCATATTTACTCACGATAATATTTTAGGTAATTTTCTTGTAGGCACTGAAGTGATTAATTGTCCCCAGACTAGTGTACCAATTCCAAAAAATATGCACCACAGCCACTGATCAAGTGACAGAGCTTTTGTTGAGAAAGCCATTTTGCCATATTGGATGATCACAATCTAAAATAAAAGTAAGTATTTGTGTGATAGCAGCAGCTAAATATGAAAACCACCTAAGGCCTACCTGTGAAATCATTGTAAATATCCAAATGGTATAAAAGATGGGATTGGTGAAAAGCCCCTCAACAACGTTGCGCTGACCGTGTATTTTCCTTGCATTGATCTCATTGAAGAGTGTCATCATAACGAACGTGTTGAAAATGATTGTGAAGTGTTGAGTTGGCCCTGCATTAAGATCTTGTCCGCGTCCAGATTCGATATCAAGTAGTAAGTCTCCTATAAGATAAAGAATAAAGATATGTTGGCATGTTTTATTTTTAACATAAATGCATTTGTATTCAATTTTTTGAGCTACAATTTTTGATTTAGTTTTTTTGCTTACGAATTTTTTCCAAACCTAATATACACTATTACTATTTAAGTGATAGTTTCGATCAGCTCTATTGCTTGCATATATAATGTATCTATTATGTACAACTTACCGACAAAAAGCAGTCCAAAAATTATAACCAACTGGTATAGGGCCTGTCCTAAGATGTTTTTCATCATTGTACGCGATATAAGTGGCTTTGTGCGACCATATGGCTTTCGGAGTAATAAATCAGGAGTCGGGACTTCCGTGGCTAAAGCCAAAGATGCAAGGGTATCCATAATAAGATTGACCCATAACATTTGCACTGCCTACAATTGAAAACAAGTAATAGTGTTATAGATGAGTATACCCAGTCCAACATCGCCATTTTTAAAGGGTACTGGGTGTCAAAATTACTAATTTAACTTCTCTTAATTTGGGATTATGACATTGGTAAGCATGGCATTGGATAAAGGGTGAAAGGAAATTGGAATCAGCCATGCTGTATTTTCGCTGGCACTTGGTGTAATTAATTAAAACTGAACGAGTAATATATTGTGTGGAAACGCAAATATTTGTTCATGTTAGCCAACCAATGTCATAGGTCATAGGTCAGAAACTTACTTTAAGCGGCGAGTCTTGTATCGCACAAGCGCCAATAAATGCTACAATAACAGCAACGACATTCACTGTTAACTGAAACTGCAAGAACTTTGCTATAGAATCATAAACATTACGACCCCACATAACAGCTTTGACAATGCTACTGAAGTTGTCGTCAGTTAAAATAATATCGGATGCCTCCTTGGCAACATCAGTGCCGGCAATACCCATAGCAAAGCCAACATCGGCCTTTTTCAGGGCTGGACCATCGTTGGTTCCATCGCCAGTAACAGCAACCACTTCACGATTATCCGTTACGGCACTGTCGATCATGCCTAAAAAGAAAGCATCAAATGATTATGGTTATGGATGTGTCTGTTCATTTAGTAAGATGATGCATACCTTTCACAAGTGTATACTTGTCGGTAGGGGAAGAACGAGCAAGTACTCGGAGTTTTGGCCAGACTTTATCAATGAGATGTTGTTGGATCTAGAAGTGAACAAAGAAGAAAATGCAGAATGTTGTAATACAATGTGTAGGTGTATAGGAAGTCATTCAAACGTAAGTAAGTACTTACATCGCCATTGCTGTCCCTAATACGCCTATTAAACTCTTTACCCTCAAGTATTAGAAAATCATCGTTCGGCCGTAAAATACCACATTTGCTGGCAATGGAACGTGCTGTGTTAATGTTATCGCCAGTGACCATGCGAACAGTTATGCCAGCGCGTTGACACTTGCGTATAGCATCGGGTACCTCTGGACGCACCGGATCCTCAATGCCAACAACACATAGACATGTCAGATTTGTCATGATATTCTCCTCATCGTCCCAATTGGGTTCACCATCAATGTGCACTTCATTGATTGCAGCCTTGCCGGGCACAAAGTCGCGATATGCTACAGAAATGGTGCGTAAGCCGTCGCAGGCCATGGGCTCAATCACTTCACGTATTAGGCGGTCCTGCATGTCGCGTGTGAATTTTTCCAATGAACCCTCATGACCATAAATAAACGAACATCTGTAAAAGCATATCTCATGAGTTAAATTCGAGCTCGTTAAACAAAACCAAAACCAACTTTTTCATAATGATCTCCGAAGCGCCTTTTGTGTATAATCGATATCCGCCGTTAGGTCTTGGAATCACCGTGCCCATGCTCTTACGTACTGAGTTGAAAGTGTAAACGCGAGTAAACCTATCCTCTGGAATTTCGTCACGTATTGACTGATATTTCACGCCCAAGCCTTGCACAAATCCCAGGAGAGCGCACTCTGTTTTATTGCCCACTTGAATGGGAAGGTCACCTGGATTTTGACCAGCCTGCTCGCAAGCGTTCAACAAAATATTTAAAATAACAATTAGAAATATATTGTTTTTTATTCATACCATGATGTTCGAAGTATAGGCCGAATTCACTGATATGCCCATTGTGATTAGGTTACCAACTTGTTGTGGTATATCATTAAGCGTTGGCAGAACCTTGCACAATTTCTCGCAAATGTATGATTGCACAACGGTCATACGATTAGTCGTAAGGGTACCAGTTTTATCAGAGCAAATTGCAGTGGCATTACCCATTGTCTCGCAGGCATCCAAATGACGCACCAAGTTATTATCCTTCATCATTTTCTGTATATGACAAAGACAGATATTTAGCATGTACTACTTGGTGAAATATATAAAATCAAGGCTCACAAACCTTTACTGAATAAGCCAGAGAAAGTGTAACTGCCAGCGGAAGGCCCTCAGGGACTGCCACAACTAATACTGTGACACCAATAATCAAATGTTTCACCAAGTTATTGGCATAGGTGTTCTTCCAGGGTTTCTCATCAATAACGAACGTCTTAATACAGAATTGAATAATCAGAATGATAACAGTGAGCACGGCTATGGTGGAGCCAGCGTAGCCAATTTGTATAGCCAGTTTTGTTAACTTGGCCTGAAGCACAGACTTCTCTTTCTTATGTCCCGTTTCAGCGGTTGAAGTTGATGGTTGTTGCACGTGATTACCGTCAGATTCCGGCTTAACAGCCTCACTAGCATCTCGTGTCTGCGGAGCATTAGCTGTGGCTTTCATTGGGGTGCGGCCATCATTCTCACCTACATGGTCCGCAAATCAATATCATATTAAAAATGTATTTTTCTTATTAAACTCGTATTATTACACTCTTGCTGACGTTATTATTATTACATATTCATATGAAAATTCTTTTCACAAAATGTATAACACACACCTATCTGTTTTAATAGATCATTTATGAACTTCATGTTAATTCAAAATTGAGTTTTTCAAATTAACTAGTTATTAATATTTGAAATTTAACATTTTCTAATTTTTTTAAGATTAGCAAGTTTAACAAATCTAATCATTTGTAAGAATGCATGAACAAGGAAGCTTGGTGGTATATACAATTATAACTACCGTACATATCTTGTAAAAAGCACAAAAACAAGCTATTGACTCGGAGACAAAAATGTATGTATGTATGTTTATACATAAAAAAAATAAATTCTAATATACTAATCAATTTATGAGTACGAATATGACACGAAAGGCAATTCTACCTAATTATCGAAATTACTTATGCAAGTAGAACGTTTTTATGCATTGTTATTTGTTTAAAACTGAAACGCTCAAGATATTAGATTGTATTGAAACGGACAGACAGACAGATGGGCAGATGGGCAGACGGACATGGCTATATCGACTTATATCGTCGCCGTGATCAAGAAAATATTTATGGTCATGAAAAAATTCCCTTGACTAAAAATCACTTTTCAAATCCTGTTATAAGTAAAAAAAATCTCTATTTTTTTTTTATTTTCTGAGTATACTTAATTGGCTTATTTTAATTGCATTTTAATTTTTTGCAATCGTACGTGTAGCTTAGTTGAAATTTTAGAAATATTTGTTCGGAGAAAGAAAAAGTGAAAATGCGATTTAAACGACGTTTTTAAATTATGAAGTTTAGAAAAAAATTCAATTATTTTGTATAGAGCCTACACTGGTTGGCTGATTGATGCATAAAAATTAAAAACAAAAATAATAATATTGGATCCCAAACATCTGACAGTCCATCTATATTTTAAGTCGGTCGGAGATTCCGATTTTCATGATACAAATGCTGTTGATGTAATTAAAAAAAAAATCGTCTTATAAACGAATATATTAAAAAAGGACACAGCATTAAATAACATTAAATAACTTAAATGACATTAGGACGATCTAATCAAGTATACTCAGAAACTGTAACCGCCTGCGGCATCTAGATCTCGAATATTAATGTTAATTTTAATTATCTAACTAGTAGATACAAGTATCTTAACTGGTAAAGTGATTCACCTGTCAGGCTTTTGCTCTTTTGCTTGCTCGCCTTTTTAGCTTCTGATTTATCGAAAAATAAATTCGTTGATTCAATCAAGGTTCGTTCCATTTACATGTGTTGATATATGGTATAATAATTTGCCGTAAATTATTATATAGTATTTAATTATATAGCATTTATCATTTTGTTAATTTTTATTGTTTTGGTGTTTGGTAGTGGTGGTTTGGTTGATTGATTGATTGGTTGGTTGATTGGTTGGTTGGTTGGTTGGTTGATTGGTTGATTGGTTGGTTGGTTGGTTGTTTGATAGATTGGTTGTTTTATTGAGGTAGATGAAGGAGTTCAAAGATGGGTCAATCAATTCACGTCATGCAATTCACGTGTGACAATTGGAATATGGAAAAATAAAAATAAAGCATAAACGATATAATTAAAGATTATCGGTTGTAAAAACACTTATTAAGTAAATATGTACACATGTTGGTATGTTTATGTATATTTTTCTGTGTGTGTGTGTGTGTATGTGTGTGTGTGTGTGTGTGTGACAATCAAAATTCTTTATACGCCTAAATAATATTGATAATAGATTAGCATAACGGCTTCTCCCAAGCTGTGTTATTGAAAAATCAACTGGGTTGATAATAAATGTTTTTTAAACTTTACAATATAATATTGATTACACTATGTCACAAAAATTTTACCTAAACTAGTTTATATTGTTTATTATTTTTTTTGTTAATGTAAATTTATACGATAAATCCGAAAAAATGTTGAGTTAAAAAGTTTTTAAAATATTGCCATATCTTAACTTTTAAATTTTTGTAAAGGTTACTATATCTCTCTAGCTCGATAAACCATTGTTAGCAATGTACAAGAGAAATTTGAAATTATCTTAAGCTGCGTATGGTAGACAAGAACCAACATACCAAATTTGGTGTCTTTCGTGTTTAAAGTTTAAGAAATTCATATAGACAAACGGACGGAGATTTATATCAACTCTGTTGTTGAAGCTGAACAAGAATTTATATTCTTATAAGGTCAGAGGTGACTCTCTATTTCTCGCACTGATTTATTACCACTTTTTGTCCATTTTTGATAGTTGCAGGGTGTAAAAAATGGCCGTTACAAAGATTCTTAAAAATGGAAAATTGACAATATCTTAAAGACTATCTTAAAACTCACAAAAGAACAATGTATGAAAAGAGTTCATTGAATTAAATAACTTTTGTGGCATAGTACTATTGTTTTTGTGTGCAGGATACAGTTGGGCTAACGCTTAAAATAAGTAAGGAAAAATACGTACCCTTTTTCATCTTTTTAATTTCGGCTTCCTGCTCGTCTACAGCGGCACCAAGTAGAGTAAAAATAATGCCGGCCTGAGAATTGACGCCGACAGCGGTAACAACCATTTTTCCACTGCCCTCCATAACGTGCGTTCCCGATAGAACCATAGGATCGACATCCGGGCCCTTTTTGACGTGATCTGATTCTCCAGTCAGTGATGACTCGTCCACCTAATAGTAAAAAACAAACAAGAAATATGTTATTAGTGGACATTTTCACGCACCGAAATCCGAGGATTAATCTGCATTTGTTTCGAATTAAGAGATTAAATATTAAAATTATAAATCATTAGCTTTTACCTTTAGGTCGTTGCTTTGTATAAGGCAGCCATCGGCAGGCAATAGGTCGCCATATTTGACCTGAGCAATATCACCGACAAGAATGTCACCAACCGATATTTGGCATACTTCACCATTGCGAATTACTGAGAATTTGTGCTCGCCTTCTATGCGGCTCTGTAGACCGCGGAATTGTCGCTCCTTTGAGTAATCATTAAAGGCCGTCACGATCACGACCACAATGACCGAAATAAGTATAGCCAAGCCCTCAATCCATCCGTGATGTTCCTCCTCCTCTTGAAGTAGAGCTGAAAGTAAATGTAAATGTAAATAAAAATGAAATATGAAAACTTCATGAACTATGGCTCAATTAAAGCAACTTACGCGCGTCCTCATCGGCGGGCTTATAAAATGATAGACCAAGTGATACTAAGGCAGCTACCTCTAAAATAATAAGTGTAACATCTTGAAGTGCTTCCCAGACTAGCGTAAGAAATGTTTTTGGGGGTTTCGGTGGTATTACATTCGAACCAAACGTCTCACGTCTGTGCTCCTCGTCCGCTTTAGACCCGCTTAGGCCTGAATAATTAACAAAAATATAAAATATATAAGTATATTTGTACTGGTTCTTGTTAAAAAGAATTATTCAAACCCAATTACCTTCATTTGGGGATGTGTACAACTTTTTGCAAACCTCATGAATGCCACCAAATTCACTTATCTTCGCTACACCCTCCCTACCGCGATGCTCCATAAGCTCGCGTAATTGCTTAAGTGATATTCCATATTGTGTCGGTCTTCCATCTATTGTGGCCATTGGTTATAGTATCTGAAGATATACATTTCAATATTGTGTTATATTAAGATTTAGAGGACCACAGGTTGTATCAAAAAAAAATAAATATATATATATATATATATATATATATATATATATATATATATATATATATATATATATATATACACGATGTTGTCTGTTTGCTTTAACAATGATTCTAATTTAAGGGCGCAAGTAACCACAATGTAGTTTATTTAAACATTTATTTTTTTATTTCATTATATTTATTATTTAATATTAATTTGAAGTAAATGTTAGCTGCCATAGGAACAATGGGTGAAAGATGTGTTTTTCAATGAAAAACTTTGATTTTTGAGTTTTCGGTGCCAAACTCACATTTTCGATGTATTATAATGATGTAGATAATCTGAACAAATTTAATCAAAATCGGACTACCATATTTTATATGCCTCTCAGTTAACATCATTTAAAAAGTTTGTTGCTTGAGCAACTTTGTTGTTTTTAGGGATATCTCAACCAAACATGCATATTCAAAGTTTGACTATTCCATAAATAGTCTGATCAAAATCAAAATCAAAATCAAAATCAAAATAGGAACGATCAGTCGAATATTGAATATAACTTCGACGAGCATAGTAACTTATTTCTTGTTATACCCTTGCAAAAGAGTATTATAATTTTGTTAAATGTTTAAGGCATAGAAGGAGAACTTATACGGTATATATATTCTTGATTAGGACGACTAGCTGAGCCGTGTTTGCCATGTGCATCTGTTTCTATGCAGTCTTCCAGTTTCTTAGCAATTTTAATGAAATTTGGTACAGATGCTTCTTTCTGCTGCAGCAGGACATATGTCAGAACTATATCATACAACTGACATAGGAGCGATCGGTTCAAAATATTTTTATTTTTCAAGAAAACGAAATCAAAACGACTATATCATGGCCGCCATCAAATTTCTTAGAAGACTATTGCAAGGGTATGTAGCTTCGGCGTGTAATTATGTAGTATATCCAAAATCGATCTTTCATTGGGGTCAGGTTTAGTTTCTACAAATTACAAATGCCAGTCACAACAATAATGAACACACCTACTATACTAGTATGTAATATATTCGATATATTTAGCACCCCTCTTACTTCTCGCCGACTCTTGCAAACTATATGAATGTAGGTATGTATAGGTGTATTGAAATCATATTTTGCATACATATGCTCGCGTTTTTGTGGAAACGAAAAATCCGCAAAACGTAAATATGTACGTATGTATGTATGTATGTATGTATGTATGTACGTACATATGCATGAGTAAATGTGTGTCTGCTTGAATATAATTAGATTTCTTTCGTCTATGATTTTTGTCCCTGTGCTATTGTTGTCTGCACTTGAGCACGAGACTACTGAACGACCGTTTTGTATTCGTATATTCTCCTATATATACATAAATATATACATATCTACATACTCGCGTATACACACACATGTATGTAAGCATTTATATATGTGTGTATGTATTAACGTGTCCGTGAGTGCGTCGGTCAACGGTACTTTATAGTTTAGGAATTTACACACAAATTTGTAAATATGTATTTACACATGTATGAATAAACAAACACATAAACAGATATGTATATGTATTTCGAAAATAAATCTGCATTGCGCCTGGGAAGAATTTTTACCAACAAAGAGACTTTTGATCAAAGAGCACGCATCAATAAAATACGAGTGTAGTTTAAAAGAGATTCGTTGTCGGCCTCAGAAAACACGAGGCAGCAAATTAGCATGTAGAATAAAACCGAAATATCGATAGTGTAGGATACATTATATATTATATTCCTATACCGTATACAAACACTATAGTGTATCCGGGCCCGTAATCTACTGGTCTACCGTAAGTACACTACATATGCGTGTACTCATGTAGAGTATTCAATTTTGGCCAACGAAAAGTTGTGTACACATGTCTGCCTATGTAATGAATGTACATGTATGTAAGTTTGTATGTTCAAAATTTATATACGATCGTGAGGTTTTATACCAGTCAAGATAAGTATAAATCTGGGCGTCTGACGAGGCAACCAATGACGTCTTTCGATAAGTCTATGACGCAACTATATCCCACCCAAAGTAGTTCAGACCGGTGCCTACCGGGGCTAAAGAGCTGCCAATATACCGTCGTACTTGTTGAGTTCCATTTTAAATATATCATTATCGTCACCGATAAGGATAACAACAACTTGCAATATTATTTACTCAAAGCAACTCATAAGTACATACAAAAACTGACGTCAAAGAAAATTAGTACCAAATAAGAATGGTCTTGTCGAAATCTATGAAACATTATATGTGCATTAAATAGCTAGAGTTTTAAGATAAAAACAACTTCAGTACCTGTATTACAACTGATTGACTGTCTTTTCATACTCACTCGGTAATATCAGACGATTTGGTGTCCCAAATATTTTATTTAATTAAAAAATGCACTAACTTTCTCTCTATAAATATATAAAAATCTCAATAAAAACAGCTATTTTCCTGCTGGATATTCAAGTCTAAATTCGCTAAATAATATTCTGCATCGACTGTTTCATTAAAATTTTCTAGATTCTTGAATTCTGAAAAAAAAATTTTTGCGGTTTTAGCATTATTTAAATGTTCACGACTAAAGCCATCATCGCCTTTTATCTTTAGACATACTACAATCATCACCATATGAGCATTTCCAGAATGGCGGAATGGAATGTGAGAAAAGCTAGAAAAAAGTCAAATTTTTGAAAATTTTTGTTTATATCTGAGTAGCAGTTCAGTTCGGCAATATTTACTAAAAGAGATTAAAACATTCGACCTTTAAGATTAAAAGATATAAGCAAAAAACGGCCGTTGCGTTACGTGACAAGAATAGAAGTCGGTTCCGACTTTAAGTTGTAAAAGTGCAAAACTCTGAGAAGTGTGCAAGCCTTTTTGGATAAAACTTTTCTTTAGTATTGGAATGAATAATGTAAGTACATTTTGCAGGTAATTTAATTTAAAAACTTTTTTCTCTTTTTTTTATAAGCCTTAGTATAAAACGTTACGTTACGTGATTTTAAGGAGAAATTGCTCTTAGAAATGCACAAAGTTGACCAAAATATGATAATGACTTTGGATGACTTTTAATATTTGGTCGTGGTGGACCTTTCTGTGGAAATGCCCATATACAATTTATGTACATCTATTCCTAAGTCTTAAATATTTTGGTTAAAACAAAATTAAATTTGAGCCATAATGATTTATGATTTAAATTATAATTCTCTTTATTTGTCATAACATGTATGTATAAGTACTAGATGATTTCATTGAAATTAAATGCATAGATTCTAACCAGGAGGTTGTCACACCCACTAGCGGTACGGAATATAAACCGCATCCGAGTTTAGAAGTTGCAACAAAGAGCTGAGCGCGTCATCGCGGTCTTGGATTGGTACAAGCCTGCATATGTAGCTAAATCTGCCTATAGTTACGATTAAAAATGTATATGGGCATTCCCGTCGAAAAGTCCACCACGGCCAAAAAATCAAAAGTGGCTTAAAAAATGTTTATTTCTTATTTTCATAAAGAGATACGTTTAAATTTAAGTTTAATATTAAGTTTACCAGATATTTTAATTTTTATTTGGAGAAAATTGAGGAGCAAGTTAGAAACTTAATTTTCTTTGTTTTTTGCTCGTATCATTGTCATTTTTCTCTTGAATTTTTTTATTGAATATTCATGTATGTTATGATTGCACTATTTTTACATAATCATTGTACCAACAAGAAATTAATTTAAAAAAATTAAAAGAGATCAAACAATGGCCGATCAACGGTAAATTTTTACGATTCTTTCCTTGCTATTCTTGTGTAACGTTCGCGATCCAAAAAATAACACTTGCTATCAGTACTCCGTGAGCAATTACTAAAAGCGTTTGAAAAATAAATCCTAATCCCAGTTTAGTGTGCTTTATTAAAAGAAAATTTATTTATTTATGCAGCCATAAATTGAACAAATTTTTTGTTCGTTAACGTTCGCGATATGACTTTCGCGATAGTTTCAAGTATTTTTTTTTTTTTTTTTTTTTTTTTAACTATCTAAATTATTTTAAAATGTTAAATAAATATTGAAAACTAAATTATTACTTTATAGTTTGAAAATCCAATTAGCAGACTTTTTAAATTTTCCACCTACTGTCAAACGAAACTTCTATATTTTGTAGCGTTCGCGATCACAGTTTATTCTTAAGTATTCTGAAAACGTCAACAATTGGAATTGACTTTTGCATTAAAATGCAAATAAACCATTAAAAAAAAACGAATGTAACGTTCGCGAACCTGAAAATGCCCATATTTTATGACTAGGATATTGAGCGCAGTGATATGACAAGAGTAGATTAAATCGACTGTTTATGCTGAGTTAATCTTCTTAATTCAGTATTTTTATTAAAGCATAAATTGTAATTAGTGACGTCACATTATGTAGACTTAATAAAACTGGCATTGACCAAGGCACACACATAAATATGTATGTATGAACACACAATGTAAGGCAACCAAGGCGCAAGGGCATAATTGGAGTAAGTATGCAAGAGAGTGCAAAAACACGGAGGCCTATGTATAGCGCTCCAGCTAACACATACACACTCACACAAACAGGCATGCGCGTACAGTGGCTCGAAAGCACAAATACATTCTTTACTGGGTCAAAAATTTATAACGTCCGAAATGCGAACTGTTATTGACTGTATAAAAGCAAGTTTGTTAAAAATGTTAATATGCACAACACGATACAACTCACGACATTCTCATCAACATTCGTAATTTTCAACTTGAGCAAATATTACGTCATCAGTCACAGATTTAATGTAGAAACATTTTGAATGTTATGACATATGTTCTGACATAGTACGTATCTGTATATACATACATGAAAAAAGTACGAGTACGAATCTAAATACATATATGTACATCCATGTTCACGAATGTACTTACATATGTACATACCCATGTGTGTATATACAGATACGTACTATGTCAGAACATATGTCATAACATTCAAAATGTTTCTACATTAAATCTGTGACTGATGACGTAATATTTGCTCAAGTTGAAAATTACGAATGTTGATGAGAATGTCGTGAGTTGTATCGTGTTGTGCATATTAACATTTTTAACAAACTTGCTTTTATACAGTCAATAACATTTCGCATTTCGGACGTTATAAATTTTTGACCCAGTAAAGAATGTATTTGTGCTTTCGAGCCACTGTACGCGCATGCCTGTTTGTGTGAGTGTGTATGTGTTAGCTGGAGCACTATACATAGGCCTCCGTGTTTTTGCACTCTCTTGCATACTTACTCCAATTATGCCCTTGCGCCTTGGTTGCCTTACATTGTGTGTTCATACATACATATTTATGTGTGT